>LNAC01000316.1:1558008-1592245 GCA_002007465.1 Ailurus styani | reverse complement strand
CTGGGCGGGAAGTTGGCGGAGCCCGCGGCGAGAGGGGCGGGCGGGGGGCGCCGCGGCGAGCGGGGGCGCCGGCGCGGCCGCCAGATGGGGCCAAGTTCCGGCGTGGGCGCGGAGGCCAACTTGGGTCCGCGCTCCGCGGGCGACCACCGCGCGCCACCGCTTCGGGAGCGGGCTGTTGCGGGGTCCCTCCAGCCGGCTCCCGACGCCAGCGCGGCGTCAGGCTGCCGAATTGGGGATCGTCCTTTTTTTCCTCTTCATCACTTCGCGTTGTAGCCGTCTGAAAGGAGTGAGTAAATGGTGCTTAGAGAATGTGTGAGCCCCCACCCCAATTTCCTGGCTGTGCTTAGTTTTGCAAGTTGCAGCCTAGCTCTGAGTTGTTTTCACCCCCGGGAGGTTTTTCTTGAGATGAAACGCTGAGGAGTGTGACTGTTTCTTTGAGCAGTAACAATAACCACAGACTGCTCGATTGCCTGTTGGATATTTTATTTGAAGTGATCGCAGCACAGGCCTTGCCGACTGCAGGCACGAATATCCATCAAGCGACGAGCGTGTGTGAGACCTGCAGACTTTTCCATACACAGATTGATGGCTTGGACATAACTGTCTCTTCAACCACACCCATCCCCACAGGAAATAAGATATCGGTGTCATCTTTGATTAGGAAGGATAAGTTACACCCTGAACTACTAATTTGTACTACACAGCTTTCATGAGCTGTAGCCGCGAATGAAACAAAAACTTTTTAAATGCCTTCATCTGTACCCCTAGAAAATGCTATATTGTATTACTCTTACACTGCTTCTACTTTGTACTTCATGTTGCAGTTCTTTCCTACATTTTGAGCGACAGTGATCTCGCTTAGGTCAAGTTTACTTACCAACTTCGAATGCGTCGAGGGCGGGGAATACCTGAGGACATCCATAAAGCTCCCTGACCCAGCTCTAGACTGCTGAGTTTTATTTTACCAAAGACCCTTTTCTTCCTCCAGTTAGGATCTGAATTGAGAGCAAGCGTGAAAATTCAGCCAAAAAGAAGTTCGAGGTTGTAGTAAAAATATTTTAAACATGTCACAGAAGCCTTCATATTAGGTTTTGCTTGAGCAGGTAGAATAGATGTGGTTGACCTGATGGGATAAGCTTGGAGTGTTTGACAAGCCAGTTTCCATACTAAGTTCTATAATTTTGTGGATAGCATTTCACTTTTTAGGATGACTCACATTCAAGATGTTGACTGTTTCATATCTTGAGACTAATTTTTTTAAGCATCTCAGATAGTAGTGAGTCTTTTAGATACACAAATTTTATAAGCTTTCAATTTCAATAGATGACCTCCTTAAAAGAGACATTTCTCTCAATGGGTTGTTTTTAATTTAACACTGGCATATGCAAAGAAGGCTTTAATAAATCAAGCTTTTGGACATGAAAATTTTTAAATTACATCAGAAATGAAAAAACCATTTAAATGCACTTGTAAGGGACATTTTCTCATTTTTAAAAAGACTCAAATTGATGAAAATATTACCGTATTGAAATTAATTGCTCATTTTTAAAAGACACTACTCTTATAGAACTGGTTACATGGGGAAATTATTTGCTAGTACAGATTTTAATTTGGTTTAATAATTTTGTGGTTCACAATCGTCTGTGCTGGTACTACTTTGAGTCTCTGATTATGTAATTTAAATTGAATTTGTATGTGTACCTCTTCGGAGCAGTGGAAAAATTTGAGATGATACACTTAGGAGATGTTTTAATTTTAATTTTAGTGCAGAAAAAAGTTTTCTCCACTTCTGTGGTTAGTTTACCGTGACATTGTGTGAGAAGTTGCTCATTGGCTTTTAGCTGGATTTCTCAGGTACTGCTGGGGCAGAGAGAGGCGATGAAGTCCATCAAGCCCAGCATAGATTCATACAGCATTGGCCAGATTGGCAAACTGTAATCTTATTACCGGATAAACTTTTCAGTGCCTGAGCAGTGAGCGGACATGGTGTGCTCTCTGTACTCTCTCGGAGAGTGGAAGGACCGAGATTCAAATATCACTGGTCCAGATGAGCAGAATTTTAGAAGCAAACAATTTAGTTGAATGCTGAGCTCTTAGGAAAAGTATTATATTAACCTAAGGAATAGTTATATTTTTGAAAACATATGAATAGATGTCAGGATTGCTACAGACTACGATTTAAAAAACTCAACAGTTATTTGAATTGTTAATACAGTATGCAATATAAATATACACTATACAATATAAAGACAACGCTAGGATTATTAGGCCAGGTCAAGCCTGTATCAAGGCCAAACATAGACATTGACTTCTGAACAGTAGTCAGGATTGCACTGAAAAAGGCCATGTGCTTTTTTAAATGCTAAAAGAATACATGTACGTATCGAGGGGCAGAGGGAAGGCCCTCCATCCATTAGCATTCCTGGCACACAAAACTAAGTTGAACCGGGACAACCCATTACTGGTAGGAAGTCATGGTAAATATTACGTTACTCGGAATAAGAAAAGCATTTTACCTCTTCACTTTAGCCTTTACTGATTTACTGATTACCAGAAAGGACACTGGCTATACTAAATAATGAACTTCCTTAAGAAGTATGTAAGAACTGGATTTGTTTTGTCTTCTTGGAATCCTCTTCCCTCTTCTCTCTCCTTCCCGGACTCCTACTTATCCTTTAGGTCTTAGCTTAAGCACCACTTCCTTAAGGTCACCTTGCGTGAGACCCCGTTGAAATTAGGTCCTTTAAGTATACTTTGTTATATCGCTTTTCATAATTTGTTTTTACCTTGCTATTTATGTGAATGGTATTTATTTAATGTGTGTGTCCCACATCAAACTGTAAGCTCCAGAGAGAGCAGTAGTCATGTCTGTTTTGATTACTGCTGTATAACCACAGTGTCTCTAGTAATAGCGTGGCAAATAATAGGCAGTCAGTAAATGCTAAATGAAAATGCTGCTATTTGAGCTTCTAATTAGAGGCTTTGCTAAATTATGAGATACGTACATGCAGGGGGGAGGTGAGGGAATGGGAGAGAAAGGTGGATCAACTTGTGATGTTACCATAAAGTAATGGGCCTTTGTTTTACCTTGTCTTTAAGAATAGGACAGGGTGGGTTCAAGATTCCTTTAATATTTCATCTTTTTATTTATTTTTTTTTTAAAGATTTTTATTTACTTATTTGGCAGAGAGAGAAAGAGAGATCACAAGTAGGCAGAGAGGCAGGCAGAGGGAGAGGGGGGACGCAGGCTCCCTGCTGAGCAGAGAGCCCTATGGGGGGCTAGATCCCAGAACCCTGAGATCATGACCTGAGCCGAAGGCAGAGGCTTTAACCCACGGAGCCACCCAGGCACCCCTAATATTTCATCTTTTGATTCCATTCAACAGTGGTGGTGGATTATATAAGCTCATTTGAGTTGGATATGTGACAGACAACTCCCCAAAAGAATACTTGAGATGTTCCAAATAAACATGTTAGAAATGCTTGCCAACTCATAGCTGTTAGAAACAAACATATCTAATTAATATACAGTTTATAAATTAGTAATTCTCTCAGTTTCCTAATTGAAACATAAAGAAAATAAATTACAGTTATTAGATTTTTTTGATAGTAATCTTAATATTTTTCATCCTACATCTCGTTGCATCTTATAGAGCAAATCAGGGTTCCATAAAATAAAAGGAGAGGAAAAAACAGATGGGATGAGTGGGCAGAAGCTAATATGACAGCTCATTTAGTTTCTTCTATTTGTTTTCATGCTGAAACTTTAAAAAATGTTTTTTATACAAAGTATAACATAGTTTATTAACAGTTATCAGTAGTTCTGATAAGTTGGCCGATTGTATTAGACAGTTACTGTTACTTGGCTAACAATAACAGGTATAATAAAATGAAAATTTAGTGGGAAGACATCCATCGAAAATAAATTATTACTGAACACAGCAGCATCTTGTATTTTGAAGTATTTAACCTGAATACAGTATTATTTGTAGATATTTTACTACCTTTTTTATGGTAGTTGTTCAGCTTTTTTTAAAAGATTTTATTTATTTATTTGACAGGGAGACAGAGACATTGAGAGAGGTAATAAAGCAGGGGGAGTAGGAGAGGGAGAAGCAGGCTTCCCGCTGAGCAGGGAGCCCTATGGGGGGCTATGCTACAGGCTGGATCCCAGCACGCTGGGATCATGACCTGAGCCGAAGGCAGATGCTTAACAACTGAAGACAATGACTGAGCCATCCAAGTGCCCCTGATAATTGTTCAGCTTTTGAAACTATTCAAGTTGTATATGTTAAGTAGCTCATTACCTCAGGAGAAAACCTGTTTTGTTGTTAGGCTGTTGGAGGTGGAATGAAATAGTAGAAAGAACGTGGGCTTTGGAGTCAGGGAAACTTGTTTGAATCCCAGTTCCATCTCATATTAGATGGGAGCAAGCAACTTCTCTGAAACTCTGGCTCCTTTTCTGTAAAACAGAGTTAAACAAATCCCCTAGGGTTCTTGTAAGGATGTAATGAAGTATCATCTCAGTTGTAGCGTTTGGCATAAAGTAGGACTTTAATTATTAATTCCTTCGTGTAATTACTATGAAAATTGTTGGAAGTTCCTGAGCACTTAATTGTAAGCCAGGTACTGTTGAAGGTACTTTACATGCAGTAGCTGCATCCTCATAACGTCCTGTGAGGTAAGCCAAGTACTGCTGTTATCTTCATTTTACTTCTCTGCAGTGATACTGAGTAGAGCCGATTATTCTCTTAACACCTTTTCAAATATTTGAAGACCATTATTCTATTTAGCTTTGTTAAGCATATATTTGTCACATGACGTTGTCTTAACCTTTATCTGGATGCATGCTCTTAATTATTTTTTAATCAGTATAGCTCTTAAAAATGTGAAGTGTAGAAATGAATACAGTGGTAATGTAGGCTGACTAGCAACAGAGTTTACAGATTGATGTTGATACGTTTTCAGTGTTCTGGGGGGTAGATTTGCATTGGTTCTTTAGTCACCAATTAACAGCCCTCATTAAACTCAGGTGGCTAACTCCACTTATAAAGAGCTTCTAAGTGAGCACTTCATTTCTTCTCCATTGCACATTTTACTTTTGAAACCAAATGTAAAGCTTTACACTCATCCTTGTTACATTTCACTTTAACTTTAGTTTGTTTCTCCTGGATTGTACACTCTGGGGATTTTATAAGTATGTCTTGTGTGTCTTTATCTTATGTACAGTAAGAATCAATGTAGGGCCAAGGACAGAGTTCCAAGGCACATCCCCTAAAGATTTCTTTCATCTAGGTTGATACAGACCAGTAAACTTACCCAGCCACACTAATATCCAACTCACATTCAAACAACATATTTGCAAAAAAAAATAGCATAAAAAAACATCTTGAATACTGTTCTGGCCAGAATACACTTTTTTTCCCTGGCTTTGCTAATTGTGTGATCTTGGGCAAGTACTTTAATTTCTAAGACTGTTTTTTTCAGCTATAAAATAGGTTGTTGCAGAGGGTTAAGTGAACTAACACATATGGGATGTTTAGAACAGTCTCTTACAGCTAGTTGGAGCTCAGTGACTGTAAGTTGTTATTCTTCTTTCCTTCATCTAAGAAGTCTAGTAATTAATCTTTTCCAAGATGTAAATGCAGTGGATTTGTCCTTATTTGTTCTGTTTGAATTCATGCTATCATCTATTATTATATTCTTTTAAGTATTCAGAAACCACTCGTTTTCATAATCTATTCTCAGATTTGACTGAAGATTAATATTAAATTTATATGTCTGTGATTTCTGGAATCCACTTCTCCAGCTCATAAAATTTGAAGTACCTCTGACCCATCTCCAGACCCTGATTATTTCTTTCTGAGCTCTTTCTCCAAGATCATAGGAATCAGCTTTGTGATTACACTTGCTAATTGCTTTAGCAGCATAGAATGAATTGCATCTGGAACCAAAGACTTGCACTCATGTAAAGTTGTTTTAGTCTCTCATTCACCAGGCTCAGGTTTCAGTTCTCATTGCTTTTCTACAACTTTACTTTAAAAACTGAGAGAAGATAAGCAAAATATAAGTTGAGCAATTCTGCCTTCTCTACATGCTCTCTCAACCTTAACAACATCCTCTCTGAGCTGTGATTATCTCGGTTCCTTGTTCTCTTTGACAAATAGTGTATTATTGTGGAGACACCACTTGGTAAGAAAGTATGAAACTTGGGTCCTAATTCCCACTCTGACTCTTTTTTTTTTTAATTTTATTTATTTTTGCAAGACAGAAAGAGAGAGAGAGAGAGACCCCATGAGTGGAGGGGGAAGGGGCTGAGCAGGGAGCCCAATGTGGGACCCCATCCCAGGACCTGGGAGCATGACCTGAGCTGAAGGCAGACACTTAACCAACTGAGCCACCCAGGCGCTTCCCCCACTCCACCTCTTAATAACCATGCGATGCTGGGCACATTGCTTTATATGCTTGTGCTTCTATTTTTTCAACTACAGAAATCAAATTTGTCTCCAAAGAGATATACATGAGGTAAAGTATGTAAAATATTTATAAGATGTTAAGTGCTGGGCGCCTGGGTGGCTCAGTGGGTTAAAGCCTCTGCTTTCGGCTCAGGTCATGATCTCAGGGTCCTGGGATCGAGGCCCGCATCGGGCTCCCTGTTCAGTGGGGAGCCTGCTTCCCCCCTCTCTCTGCCTGCCTCTCTGCCTCCTTGTGATCTCTCTCCCTCTGTGAAATAAATAAATAAAATCTAAAAAAAAAAAAAGATGTTAAGTGCTGTACCATATAAGGTGGAATAGTATTTGAATGTAGTTTTAAAAGCTTTTATCTTAAGCATTTTTTCCTAAGCCTTAGTTTTTCCTGAGCTTTCAAATTCCTGTTACCATATCTGTATATTTTTGCTCTTCTGTTTCGTTCGTCCTAATTTATTTAGCCCCATTAACTACTTTCCAGAGGGTCATTCTGCTGCCACATTGGATGCTTCCCTCTTTTTCATCATTAGGATTGTTTACAGCTATATATGTAAAATTTAGAAAGATCCTTTGTGAGCCATTTCACTTAGGTCATTGGATTCATACCTTTTGTTTTTGAACTGTCCGATTGTAAACTGTGATACATTTGTAACTGAGCCTAGTGCTCTGTCTTTTTTTACTTTTAGAAACCTTTTATAATAAGATCACTTTCTCCTGTGATCCTGTCATAAATACATCATTCACATTATAACTATGCATAGTATGTTCCTTCTGCTTTCTTAGCTTTCTGAAAGAAATCTGTCAACAAACCAAATCAGCAATCATATTTTGGCAGAATTAGACTTTTTGATATACAAAAAGAATACTCTTGACGTGTCTTTACATGGACAGTATTACACATCTTTTGTGTGGTTTAGTGGTATGTACTTTATTTCTATGACAGTGTCCATTTTAATCTTTTAGTCCCTTCTATTTTTCTTTGTTTTTGTCCTAACTCAGTTGGATATTTGTGGAGTGAAAGTGTTTGATCTTCAGGTTTCAGGTATTAGTGAGGAGTGCCAGGGACTTGGTGGTGGTTGTCAAGGTGGTGGTGAGCAGGAGGCTCTCCCTAAAATTATGCCTCTAGCAAAAAATGTCTCTGATAACCAGGTCCCCCTAAAATGGCTACCCGTTAGGATTTCTTGGTGTATTACAAACATACAACCAAAACTTATCATTTAAAAAAAATACAGGGATTCTTGCATTTTTAAAATGTCAAATGAGTATAAAATATTAAGAGTGTTTTTAAAATTCCTTCCAGGCTGACTACATTTCAGAAAGCATCAACTTTTCTCAGTGGACCCATTCATCAAGTGAAATATGCTTGTACTGTTTTAAAAAGTTTTGTGCTTCATCATGGAAAAATTTGCCCCCCCCCAAAATGAAAGTAAAGACATTTGAGAAGGTGATTTAAGGTGTGGACATTTGGAAAACTGTCCCATCAAATCAGTAAGCCTCAAGATAAGGGTTAAATAGATTAAGCCTAACCACTTATTTTTTAAATCAGGAGGATTTCATCTTAATAGAAAAACAACTTTGATTCAATATGTATTTTCTGAAATTAAAAGAGAGAGACAAGAGTAGACTTAAAAGAAAATAAATGAAGATGGTTAGTAAAGAAGCAGTGTCAACCCTTTTCTGATGAGGATAATTCAGTGATGTTAAATCCTTTCCAAATCCCTGGTTGCAGTCCAAAAGACAAGACTCTTTTTTGATGGGACTGATACTAAGGGAAATAGGACCTTTTGTGTATTCAAGTCACAGTTGTAGAAGTTGCAGTCATTGGCATGAGTGGCTTAAAAGAGAAAATAAAGAAGTTTTCAGTTAAATCCAAAAGTACAGTCTTTTTTTTACCGCTGTGATTTTAAACGTCTTCATAACCACTGAAAAAGAATTGACAACTATTTTAAAAGATTAAAGAAAGGCAGATGTCTGCAAACAATTCCCCTCCTTCAGCCCAGAAGTCTGTATTACCTGCAACTCTTCCTGCTGTGCTTCCAGCTCCTTCTCCATGTTCAAGTCCTAAAACAGGACTCTCTGCCCGACTCTCTAATGGAAGCTTCAGTGCACCATCACTCACCAACTCCAGAGGCTCAGAGCATACAATTTCATTTCTGCTGCAAATTGGCCTTACACGGGAGAGCGTTACCATCGAAGCCCAGGAACTATCTTTATCTGCTGTCAAGGATCTTGTGTGCTCCATTGTTTATCAAAAGGTACCGTGCATGCTATTTATGTCAATAGTTTTTCTAATTAATATTGTATCTAATGCTTTTCTATAAATTATACATGCAACAGTGAGTTAACATATCAGTCAATTGTTTATATCCTAATTTGGATCACTTTGGAAGAGTGGTAATAGACTAGAAGCCTAAAGTCTGAAATTTCAGATTCTAACAACTGGAGCCGTTATCCTAACTTTATAATACTGCCTATTCAGTTTTTCTTTTAAGAGCAGGAAAATCCATATAAAATCAAGAGGACTTCAGAAATCTCATTTATTTTTGGAGAAAACAGGAGGCAGAGGGTGCAAGGCATCCAGGTGGCTTACCAAAAGGATGGGACACAGCTGTGGCTGAGTCCCAGGTCCACACCTTCTTAGGTGCCCCATATTCTGCCCTTTTTTGTGTACCTTCTTCCTTCCCTTTAGGTCTTGATTTCACCTATACTGCCATTTAATACAAGAAAACCACTCTCTCTTGCTTAAAAGAATCGGTTAACGAGTTTTGAATGTATGACAAAACATAAAAACTTGAAATTGAGGGTGGTTTTATTGTTTCCTTTCTGCCTACCTCCTACCCTATACTATACCATTTTTAAAGGAACCTTAGCTAAATGTCTTTAATAATCTTGAATTGATTGATAAGTGGGTATGTTCTCTATTTTCTCATAGAACTATATGTTTAAGTAGTAAGAATTGGTTACATTTTATTTTTAATGGACTGAGCATATGTTTCAAATTTGTTTCAAACATATTAGTGTACTTTTTATTTTAAAAATCATATCAGGTGAGATTAATATTTTTGTATTTAGGTCCCTCATCTTACTGTTTTTGTTTTAATTTCTTATGCTTTATATGATTTGTTATTATCTTCTGATGTAGAAGTAATTAACAGTCTAAAAAAATGCTATGCGGTTTGTAGAAATAGCCTATGCTTTGTGTATGGTAACAGTAACTTGTCTATTGAAATGTGGCCTAAGGGTTCACTTTCCTTTTGTAGATCTGTAGAACCATCTGCATGTCTTTAAGTATTTTTGCTTTTATTTTCCCTTTCATTAAATGTTACAGAGGTTTTTCACAAATGTTTTGGCAACTAGGTTTTTAATTTAAAGGTAAGAATTTATCTTAACTACAGTTTATAACTTGAATGTTTCCTTTTCATCTGAGCCCATAGAAATTTATAACTAATGTTTTGGTAGAATCTGTATTATTGTTTTCAGACTTCAAAAATTTCATTTCATTCATATTCATACAGAGGCATGCTGATTTCTACAGGATTATTATAGAATTCATGTTACTTCATCTTTCATATAGACGTGAGATGTGGGTCAGATGGGTTAAACTCTTAGGAGACTGGATTGAACATCACAATCCATGAAAAAATACAGTGATACCAAGGAAATAAGATAGAGCCAAAAAATCAGTCAACGTAAACTTTATATAGATGTAAAATAGAATTATTGATTATAGAGCTAGCCAGCATAAAATGAATATCATAGTAAACTGAATTTGAATCAATGTTATGGTGAAATGGGGATGCATTTGGCAAAAATACATAGTCTATATAGGCATAAAGCATATTACACATTCCTTTTGACATTTGCTGATCCTATTGTTTAAGTGTAATGTAAAAGTTTTGTGCTTGAAACTATGTCAGCTGTATTGTTTATTTACTGTATAACTTTGCACAAGTGGTTTGACTTCTCTGGATTATAGTTTCCAAATCTATCAAATGATTGAGTTGGGATGATTTCTGGTGTGTAATTCCAGCAGTGAGATTCTGAATCATTTAATCTGAATTTGGTTCTTCCCTATTAGAGACAGATAAAGGAGAAAGGAGTTTCAAGGGCTGACCTGTTTCAGGCCAAATCAGAGAAAATTCTTAAGGGAACCAGCTCAGATCCTGAGATTTCCTAGAGATGTTTCATGGAACCCTAACTCATCTGGAGGTTGGAAAAACCAAGTCAGAATTTCTTTTGTTTTTACCTTCCGTCTTGTTTTGGACACTTGCTCACCAGTCTTCTATTTTAGTCATGTACAGATCCAGGTACTGCCAGGACTCTTATTGGCATACCTGCTTTTCTTATATCTATTCTTAGTAACTACATCTACCTGGACCTTCTAAAAGATAGAGCACTGGTTAAATTTTAGGAAATAGATTAATCAGATGTCTCTTCCCTCAAAAAGCTTATAGTCTACTGAAGGAAACCTGTTCACCAGAGTAAAACATAACTAGAAAGTGAAGTTAAAGAGTGTTCTTCTCAGATTGATAGAGGATAAAGAAGACTTCAAACAGAAAGTAACATTTCATTTGATACTTAAAGAATGAGTGAGATTTCAATAATGTAGGAGGTGAGGAATACATTCCAGGCAAAAGAATGAGGATGAGCAAAGATACAGAAAGGGAAAAGAGGAAGATTATAATAGGCAACATTTATTGAGTGCCTACTCTATATCAGGAGCTTTACACATACTTACTAATCCTCAGAAGTTTGTGGTGCATCTCAAATTTTAATGTGTATGTCAATCATCTAGTGATTCTACTAAGATGTAGATTTTGAATGAATAGGTTTGGGGTGGGTCCGCATTTGTAATACACTCTTAGGTGATATTGATGCTCCTTCTCCAAGGACCTCACTGAGTGGAAGGGGTATAGGTGATATAATTGCTGTTGAATAAAGGAGGAAACTAAATTTCAGAGACATTTAATTACTTGTTGAAAGTCAGAATTCAAACACAGATCTTTTCTTTTTTAATGATTTTATTTATTAGAGAGAGAGAGAGACCAAGAGTGAGAGCTAGAGAGACTCTAGAGAGAGAATGAGGGAGGGGAGGGGCAGAGGTGGAGGGAGAAGCAGGCTCCCAGCTAAGCAGGGAGCCACACGTGGGGCTTGATCCCAGGACCCCAGAACTATGACCTGGGCGGAAGGCAGATGCTTAACTGACTGAGCCACCCAGGTACCCCCAAACACAGGTCTTTTTTAACTTACAAACCTGTATCCTCTTTTCACAGCTCCACACTATCTTCCTCATGCCAAAGAAAAGTTTCACACTTGATTCCTGTAAGAATGGAGATTTAAGGGCGCCTGGGTGGCTCAGTGGGTTAAAGCCGCTGCCTTCCGCTCAGGTCATGATCCCAGGGTCCTGGGATCGAGGCCCACATCGGGCTCTCTGCTCAGCAGGGAGCCTGCTTCCTCCTCTCTCCTCTCTCTCTGCCTGCGTCTCTGTCTACTTGTAATCTCTCTCTGTGTGTCAAATGAATAAATAAAATTAAAAAAAAAAAAAGAATGGAGATTTAACTAAGGTCTATGTACAACAACCCAACATGATCAGATTTGTGTTTTGGAAAGCTTAAATGTGTAACCAAGTATGACATAAAGTAAGGAGATCAGATAAGAAGCCATTGTAATGAAGATCTAAACTGAAATGGTCGGAAAGTGATGTATTTGAAGGGTATTGGGAAAGTAGTGTTGGTAAAACTTAACAGCCTATTGAACATAGAGGAAGAGCAAAGGATGGAAGGGCAGTGTGGGTGACTGGGTGGGTGGTAATGCCGGTAACTAAGAAAATACAGAAAGAAAAGTAAGATTTTTCTGGGGGAGATAATGTGACTGATTTTTATCAAACTTTAATAAGAGTTCCTGTGTTTGAGAAATTTTTGAAGATTATGGCCCTAGTGTTCTGCTGTGACTCTTGAAATGGAATCATCATTATTCCTCCAGAAGAACCTTCCCATCTCTCTTTCTGTAGAGAAACTAGCAAGGCTGAAAACTGATGAAAAGAGCTCTTAGTATAGAGGACCAGAAGAAAGGCCTCTGAAAGTTAGTGAAATGAACCCAGAGTGCAACCCTATAATTTTAATTGTATTAATATTTTATTATTAAGTTATTAATGGTAAAATTATTGATACTGAAATTATTAATATTTAATATAATATTTAATATATTTTAAAATCTATTTTTAATCTAGTCATAATACCGAAGGTATATTCCATTTATTTTACATTTGTTTGCTGTCCAATGTTAACAATATAATAATAATAACTGACTACAGACATGAGGAATAGGGATTTCATCTCAGATTCAAGAATAGTTTACAAATTTGTAAGGCTTTTTAAAGTACCACTGTAGTGATACAAGTGTAGTTTGTGGGATTCTTTAAGGTTTTGTAGCTATTAAAAAAGGAAACATCTTATGTATACATGAATGGGGGAGGGAGATCTGCAACATATATAGATAATAACGTAAGTGCAAAACAGAGCATACTATGCTATCATTTTGTATTACACACACCTAAACATACATATGTATGCATAATATGATTTATTGATTTTTTTTTCTTGATTGTTTTTAGATGACCTTGGAAGGAGAGAGAGTTTTCTTCTAGGAAGGGAACTGGTGATCAGAATAAGAGTAAAAGGGAGATTTACATGTCATTGTATACCCTTGTGTACCTTTTGGATTTTGTGCCTTATGCATGTATTCCATATTAAGAAATAATATTTAAATATTTTTTAGAATAATAGTGCAGTGATCTAAAAGGAGTGACCATTACATTTTTAAATTATTGGGTAAGATTGGATTTTATTGTTTTATTTTCTAGCACCTTTCAGACATTAAGTAGAAATGTACCATATGTTATATGCAGTTATTTTTTTTCCCTTAAGGGCTGTTTTTATTAGGTGTTTTTTTCTTAAAAATCAGATGAGATATAATTTACCTATAATAAAATCCATTCCTGTTAAGTTTGGTGAGTTTCAGCAATTTCATGCAGTTGTGCAACTATCACCCATTCAAGATACAGAGCATTTCCATCACCGTGTAAGTTCTCTCTTGTACTTTTGCAGTCTCCTTTCCTCATCCTGGTCCTGGGCCAACACCGCTCTGCATTCTGTTACTATGGTTATACTTTTTTTTTTTTTTAGTTTTTCATTTTTTTTTTTTTTAAAGATTTTATTTATTTATTACACAGAGGGAGAGAAATCACAAGGAGGCAGAGAGGCAGGCAGAGAGAGGGGGAAGCAGGCTCCCCGCTGAGCAGGGAGCCCGATGCGGGCCTCGATCCCAGGACCCTGAGATCATGACCTGAGCCGAAAGCAGAGGCTTTAACCCACTGAGCCACCCAGGCGCCCTTTAGTTTTTCATATTAACGGAGTCATAGTATGTAGTCTTTTGTTCTGCCATCTTCCACATACCTCAGTGTTTTTAGTTTTTTGTTTTTAATTCACCCATGCTGTTAGGTATGTCAGTAGTTCTTTTTGTTGCTGAGTACTGTTCCATTGTATGGATATACTGTACTTTGTTTATTCAGTCATCAGTTAATTGATATTAGAATTTTTTCTAATTTGGGGGCATTATAAATAGAATTGCATTCTCATTCAAGTCTCAATTTGAGATACATGTTTTCATTTCCTTGGGATAAATATTTAGGAGTAAGATGCCCATGTCCTTGCCAAAACTTGGTATTTTCAATCTTTTTAATTTAACTGTTCCTGGTTGGTGTATAGTAGTGTCTCCTTGTGGTTTTAATTTGCATCTTCCTAATGACGAGTGAGATTGGTTATCTGTCCATGGGCTTAATTCCCAACTTATGTAACATCTTAGATACAAGTTCTTATCAGATATAAAATGCAGGTATTTTTTTCCAGCCTGTAGTTTCTTTTCATCCTTTCTCTCTTTTTAATCTAAATAATAGTCTAAATAATCATCATTTTAAAGGCTCATAAATTCATTGGCCATATATGCATAGGTCTATTTCTAAGCTCTGTTCAGTCATCTTGATGCATAAAGTTTATAACCAGTTTCTTATTTTGGTCATTTATGTTGCTTCTAATTTTTTTCCAGTTTTATGGAGATATAACTGATATATAAATTTGTATTAGTTTAAGGTATACAGCAAAATGATTTGATAGCTGTATATTTTGGAGAATGATAACTACAGTAAATGTAGTTAACTTTATCACCTCCCACAGTTAATTCTTGTGACGAAAACTTCTAAGGTCTACTGTCTTAGCAGCTTTCAGGTATACAGTAAAGAATTGTTAACTATAGGCACCATGCTGTACATTACGTTGCCAGAATTTATGTATCTTATAACTGGAAGTTTGTACCCTTTGACTACCTTCACTTATTTTCCTCCTTCCTGCCCTCTGCCTCTGGTAGCCACCAATCTGTTCTCTGTCTCTGTGAGTTAAGTTATGGGAGTTTCCATGTATAAGTAAGATCATACAGTAGTTGTCTTGCTCTGCTTGACTTATTTCACTTAACATAATGCTTTCAGGGTCCATCCATGCTGCTGCAAATGGTAGGATTTCCTTCTTTTTGTGGCTGAATAATACTCCATTGTATATATACCACAGTTTCTTTATTCTTTCACCCTTGGGTGGACATTTGCTTGTTTCCATGTTTTGGCTATTGTAAATAATAGTGCATTGACATGGAGTGCAGATATCTATTAGAGGTAGTGATTTCATTTTCTTTGGAAATGGCATTGCTGGATCATATGGTAGTTCTCTTTTTAATTTTTTGAGGAACGTCCATACTTTTTTGTTTTATCCATACTGTTTTCCGTGGTGGCTGCACAAATTTGGATTCCCACCAGCATCGCACAGGAGTTCCCTTCCCTCCACATTCTAACCAACACTTGTTATCTCATGTCTTGTTGATGACAGCCAGCCAGTCTGACAGCCAGGAGGTGATATTTCCCTGTGGTTTTAATTTGCATTTCCCTGATGATTAGTGATGTTGAGGACCTTTTCATGTACTTGTTGGCTACTTGTATGTCTTCTTTGGGGGAATGCCTATTCAGTTCTTTTTCCCGTTTTTAAATTGGATTGTTTGTTGGTTTTTTGCCATTGAGTTATAGGAGTTCTTTATATATTTTGGGTATTTATCAGATACATGATTTGCAAATACTTTTTCCCCCTTCTGTAGTTGCCTTTTCATTTTGTCAATGGTTTTCTTGGCTGAGAAGAAGTTTTATAGTTTGATGGTCCCACTTGTTTATTTTTGCTTTTGTTGCCTTTGCTTTTGGTGTCAAATCCAAAGAATCATTGCCAAGAATGATGTCAAGGAATTTATCCCTTATGTTTTCTTCTAAGAGTTTTGTGGTTTCAGGTCCTACATTCAAGTCTTAAGTCCATTTTGAGTTGATTTTTGTGTACAGTGTAAAATAGGGATTCAGTTTCACTCTTTTGCATTTGGCTGTCCCAATTCTCCCAGCACCATTTATAGAAAAGACTATTCTATCCATTGTATATTCTTGATTTCTTTGTCATAAATTCATTGGCCATATATGCATAGGTCTATTTCTAGGCTCTGTTCTGTTCCATTGATTTTATATGTCTGTTCTTAAACCAATACCATACTGTTTTGATTACTATAGCTCTAAAGTATAGTTTGAAATCAAGAAATGTAAATGCCTCTATCTTTGTTCTTTCTCAAAGATTGCTTTGGCTACTCAGGATCTTTTGTGGTTTTGTATAAATTTTAAGATCGTTTCTTCTATTTCTGTGAAAAATGCCATCGGAAAATTTTGGGTAGTATGGACATTTTTATCTTCCAGTCCATGAACACAGAATATTTTTCCATTTATTTGGGTTTTCTTCAGTTTCTTTCATTAAGGTCTTTTTTTTTTTTTAAGACTTTATTTACTTATTTATTTATTTATTTGACAGAGAGAGAGAGAGATCACAGGTAGGCAGAGAGGCAGGCAGAGAGAGAGGGGGAAGCAGTCTCCCCTCTGAGCAGAGAGCCTGATGTGGGACTCGATCCCAGGACTCTGAGATCATGACCTGAGCCGAAGGCAGAGGCTTAGCCCACTGAGCCACCCAGGCGCCCCTCATTAAGGTCTTATAGATATAATTTTTAGTGTGTAGATCTTTCACCTTCTTGGTTACATTTATTTATAGGTATTTTGTTCTTTTTGATGCAATTATACATGGGATTGTTTTCTTAATTTCTTTCTAATATTAACTTAATAGTGTATAGAAAGGCAACTGATTATTCTATATTGATTTTGTATCTGGCAACTTCACTGAATTTATTAATTCTAATAAAATTTTTTGTTAGTGTTTCATGTCATCTACAAACATAAGACAATTTTGCTTCTTCCTTTCTGATTTAGATGTCTTTTATTTCTTTTTCTTGCCTAATTGTTCTGGCTAGGACTTCCAGTACTATATTGAATAAAAGTGGCAAGAATGGCCATCCTTGTCTTATTCCCGATCTTAGGTTTTCCACTGAGTATGATGTTAGCTGTGGGCTTTTCGTATACAGCCCTTGTTATGTTGAGGCATATTTCCTCTATACCTCACTTCGTTTAGACTTTTTGTCATGAATTGATGTTGAATTTTATCAAATGCTTTTTATGCATCTATTGAGATAACCATATGATGTTTATCCTTTATTATGTTACTGTGGTATATCACATTTATTGATTCACAGATGTTGAATTATTCTTGCATCCCTGGAATAAATCCCACTTGATCATGGTGTATGATCCTTTTAAAGTATTGAATTCAGTTTGCTAATATTTGTTGAGAATATTTGCATCTATGTTCATCAAGAATGTTGAACTATAATTTTTTTTTTCCCTTGTAGTGTCATTGTCTGTCTTTGGTATCAGGATAATGCTGGCCTCATGAGCTTGGAAATGTTCCTTCCTCATATATGATTTGGAAGAGTTTGAGAACGATTGGTATTAATTCTTTAAATGTTTGGTAGAATTTGCCAGTGAAGTCATCTGGGTTTTTTTGTTTGTTGGGAGGATTTCGACTACCAATTCAGTCTTTTTACTATGAATTAGTCTGTTAATATTTTCTACTTTTTCATGATTCAGCCTTGGTAGGATGTTCTAGGAATTTATCCATTTTTTCCAAGTGTCCAATTTGTTGATGTATAATTGTTTATAGTAGTCTTTCATGTTCTTTTGTATTTATGTGGTATCACAGTGTCACCTCTTTCACTTGTAATTTTGAGTCCTCTTTTTTCCTTTAAGCTAAAGGTTTGTCTGTTTTACTTATCTTTTCAAAAAACCAGCTCTTAGTTTCACTGATATTTTCTATTGTCTTTTTAGTCTCTAATTTATTTTCAGTATGATCTTTGTTACTTCTTTGCTAATTAAGCTAACTTTGGGCTTGGTTTGTTATTTTTGTAGTTCCTTGAGGTGTAAAATTAGGTTGTTTATTTAAGAGCCTTTTCTTTCTTTCTTTTTTAAGATTTTATTTACTTATTTGACAGAGACACACAATGAGAGAGGGAACACAAGCAGAGGGAGTGGGAGAGGGAGAAACAGACTTCAGGCTGAGCAGGGAGCCCAATGTGGGGCTTGATCCCAGGACCTTGGGATTATGACCTGAGCCGAAGGCAGATGCTTAACGACTGAGCCTCCTGGCACCCTGAGATCTTTTTTTTTTTTTTTTAGATTATTCATTTATTTATTTATTTGACAGAGAGACACAGCGAGAGAGGGAGCACAAGCAGGGGGAGTGGGAGAGAGAGAAGCAATACCCGATGTGGGGCTCAGTCCCAGGATTCTGGGATCATGACCTGAGCTGAAGGCAGACACTTAACCACTGAGCCACCCGGGTGCCCCGAGATCTTTTTTGTAATGTAGGTGTTTACTGCTATGAACTTCGCTCTCAGAACTTCTGCTGCATCCCATAAGTTTTGGTATATATATTTTCATTTTCACTTGTCTCAGGGTATTTTTTTATTCTCTTTTGATCTCACCTTGACTAGTTGTACAATTTCATTTTGTTTAATGTCCACGTTTGTGAATTTTCCACGGTTTTTTGTTTTTGTTTTTGTAGTTGATTTCTAGTTTCATACCATTGTCATGGGAAAAGATGTTTAATGTGATTTCAGTCTTCTTAAATTATTTAAGACTCGTTTCGCTAACATCTCTCCTGGAGAATATTCCATGTTTGCTTGAGAAGAATATGTATTCTACTTTTGGATGGAATTTTACAGTAAATCTCTGTTAAGTGTCTGGTCTAATGTATAGTTTAACTCTAGTGTTCCTTTTTGATTTTCTGTCTGGGTGATCTATCCATTGTTGAAAGTATGTTGCTAAAGTCCCCTATTATTATTGTGTAGCTGTCTATTTATTCTTTCGAGTCCATTAATATTGGCTTTATATACTTTATATATTTAGGTGCCCCTGTGGCACCTTTTTGTAGATCTATTTCTGAACATTGTTTTGCTTTATTGGCCTATTTATGTATCCTTAAACTAATTTCACATTATCTTGAATTCTTCAATTTTATAAAGACACAAAGTCAGGTGCATTAAGTCCTCCAACTTTGTTCTTTTTTCCAAGATTGTTTTGACTAGTCTGTGTCCTTTGCATTTCCATTAAAATCAACTTGACAATTTCTACAAAAAACAAAAACACCCTATTGAAATTCTGTACATCATTCGTTATCTGTTTCATGGTTTTGATGCAATTATAATTGGGATTTTAAAAAATCTCAGTCTTATTTTTCATTTTATTGTATAGAAATATTGTGATTTTTGTACAATGATATTGTGTCCTGCAACCTTGCTAACCTTATTTATTACTTCTAGTAATTTTAAAAAATTCTTTAGGATTCTCTATATAGATGATCTTGTCTTTTGTAAATAAGGATAGTTTTATGCTTTGCCTTTCAAAACTTCATTTCTATTTCTTGTTTTGTACTGGAGGATAAACCTCCAGTACTATATTGCATTAAAGTGGTAAGAGTGGACATCTGTGCCTTGTTACCAGTCTTAAAAGGAAAAGCATCTGATCTTCCACCATTAAGTTTCACATAGACTTTTTTAGATGTTCTTTATCAGGTTGAGGAAATTCCTGTCTATTCCTAGTTGGCTTAGACTTTTTATCTTGAATGACTGTAAATTTGTTAAATACTTTTTCTGCATCTATGTATTTTTATCTCTTAGTCTGTTAATATGATGAAGTAGGTTGTCTTACCTTTGAATGTTAAACCAACCTTGCATTCCTGCAACAAACCATCATATATTATCCTTTTTATACTTTCCTTGATTCAATATACCTGTATTTTCTTAATATTTTTCTTTCTAAGATAATGAATGTATTGGCCTGTAATTTTTTTTTTCTGTTCTATCTGTGTTGTCTTGGTATCAGGGTAATGTTGGCTTCACAAAATGAGTTTGAAAGTATTTCTCTCCTGTTTTCTGACTAAACTTGTACAAAACTAATATTCTTCCTGACATATTTGATAGAATTCACCAGCGAAGCCATCTGTGCCTGAAATTTTTTTTATGAGAAGGTTTTTAACTCAATTTCTATTTCTTTAACGGACATAGAGCTAGTCAGATTATCTATTTCTTTGTGAGTGCACTCTGGTAATTTGTGTCTTTAAAGGAGAATTTTCATTTCATCTAAGTGGGCGCAAATCCATTGGTGAAAGTTGTGCTTTGTGTTCATTATCCTTTAAAGTGATTTTCTCTATTATTGTCTGTTTTCTATTTTTAATTTTCTTTTTTCTACCTTCTTTGAGTTAACTTTTTGGTTTCTTAAGGTGGAAGCTTGGGTCACTGATTTGAGTCTTATCTTTTTTATATGTGCCTAGTGCTATAAGTTTCCCTCTAATCATTGCTTTAACTGCATGCCACAAACTTTGATATGTTGTATTTATTTTCATTTATATTTTGTTTAAATCCTTTCCTAATTTCTCTTGTGATTTCATCTGTGATCCATTGATTAATTTGGAAACATTTGAAAAATTTTCAGATGCTTTTCTGTTATATTGATTTCTAGTTTTATTTTAATTTTGGCCCAAGAATATACTTTAATTTCAATCTGTATAATTTGAGGGTTTTTTTTTAATAGTGTAGGATTCTGTCTTACACTACATTCTGAATGTTACATATGCAATTTTTTAAAATGTATATTCTGTTATTGTTGAGTGAGGTTTTCTGTGAAGGTCAGGTTGAGTTGGTTGATAGTATTTTCTTTATCTTTATGGATTTCTTGTTCTACCTTTTGAGAAAGGAGTATTGAAATATCTGAGTATAATTTTAGATTTGCCTATTAGTCCTTTCAGTTTTGATTAGTAGACCTTAAAAACATGAAGCAAAAATTATTTGCAGGCACATTTAGGATTTTTACAACATTTGATATATTGATTTCTTTATCAATGTAAGCTTTTTTCCTTCTCTCTGGTAATGTACCTTTTTCTGGAGTCAGCTTTGTGTAGTATTGATATAACCAATCTTACTTTTTCCCCCAAAAAATTAGTGTTTGCACTGTGGTATATTTTTATATGTTTTTGCTGATAATCTCTCTGTCTTATGTGAATTGAGGTTTTTTGTCGATTACATATCCTTGGGTCATGCTTTTTAAATTCACTCTGACAATTTCTGCTTTTTAAGTGTTTAGACCATTTATATTTAATACAATGTTTAATATAGATGCATTTAAATATATTGATTTCTCTTTGTCTCTTCTGGTCTTGGGTCATTTTCTCTCCTTTTGAATTGAGTATATTCTATAAGTCCATTTTATCTCCATTGTTGGTTTATTATACTCTTTAAAAAATTTTTTTTCAGCAATTTCTCTAGTGCCAGGATCAGTAGACTGCATCTGTGGGCCAAATCTGACCCACCACCTCTTTTTGTGAATAGAGTTTTATTGGGACATAGCATGGTCATTCATTAATATCTTGCCTATGGCTGCTTTTATGCTACAGCAGGAGAGTTAAGTAGTTATGAAAGAGACCATATGGTACACAAAGCTAAAATATTAGTATCTGGTCTTTTATGGAAAACTTTTGCCAGCCTTGCTCTAGTTTATATAATATGCATCTTTATTTCATCAGAGATGTCTTCAAACGATATACTATTCTAAGTATGATGTAATGTACACCTTAGTATATTTCTATTTTCTTTCTATTGCCACTTGTACTGTTGTCATACATTTTATTTCTGTAAATAGTTGATTCTCATTATTTGAGATAGTTATATTCTGCAAAGTGACCTCAAACATTGAATTAGTTAATGTTAAACAGTTGCTCCTAGGGGAAATATAGGGTTAGGTTCCTGTGAGCATGTGGTCACAAAATTTTTGTCAACCAGTAAATGCATAACCTTGTTTTATATGCGTTTCTGTTTAAAATGCCTCATTATTTAATATATATAGTTGATTCATTAACATTGATCTCACAGCCAACAGGACTGTAACTTATGCCTGAATGAAGCTTCTCTAACACACATATTTTCTCCATAAGGCATATCATAGGCTGCTGGCTCCTAGGAACACTTGACAGCACTTCAGCATGATGCTTGGTGGGGGGGGGGGTCATTTTAAACAGAAAAATCACCATCAAAAAAACCCCCAAATTCAGAACACATGACAGTAAATAGACCGTGAAAAAGACATGTGTTTTTACACTGTGAAAGTTGAAACAAGAAGTCAGAGCATCACCTTGTTTGAGACTTTAACTGGGAACATGAGCAAGAGTGACTCAAATTTTTTGTCTTCTCTGCATGTCTGTGAATGACTGCAAAAGCACAGAAAGTATTGATTTTTGGTTACAAATAAATTTTAGCAAATAGGCATGTTCACAGATCTAGAATCAGAATGATGAGGATCGGCTGTTGCTATAGATCTCACGACGCGTTATTTTTCTTGTTTTTAAATCTGATTAGATTGAAGATCCTCTTTTTTTTTTAAGATTTTATTTATTTATTTGAGAGAGAATGAGAGAGATAGAGCACGAGAGGGGGATGGTCAGAGGGAGAAGCAGATTCCCCGCTGAGCGGGGAGCCTGACGTGGGACTCGATCCTGGGACTCCAGGGTCATGGCCTGAGCTGAAGGCAGTCGCTTAACCAAGTAAGCTACCCAGGCACCCCATTTTTCTTGGTTTTTAACAGTAAATTATGTTTTAAAGAAAGTAAAAGTGAGAAAAATTACCTTTTATTTTTTTTTTAATTTTTATTTTATTTATTTGACACACAGAGAGAGATCAGATCACAAGTAGGCAGAGAGGCAGACAGAGAGAGAGGAGGAAGCAGGCTCCCCGCCGAGCAGAGAGCCCGATGCGGGCCTCGATCCCAGGACCCTGAGATCATGACCTGAGCCGAAAGCAGAGGCTTTAACCCACTGAGCCACCCAGGCGCCCTGAAAAATTACCTTTTATATTTACTCCCATATTTAACATTTTCATTATTTTTCATTACTTTGTGTTAGATCCAAACTGTGTGCAGTATGTTCTTTTCTCTGGCTTCATTTACAACTTTTGTCTTTTTGGTTTTCAGCAGTTTGAATATGATTGCTTTATTGTGGTTTTCTTTCTGTTTTTGTTGCTGGGGTTTGTTGAACTTGGTCTTGAGGTTACAGTTTCCTCAACTTGGGAGACTTTTTGTATTCAGTAAAGCTTCCTTTAGTCTTTTCCTCTGTGCCATTTTTACTACCCTTAAAAAATTTTCCTGAACACGCTCTTTTGCTTTCCTCCCGTCTTTCTGTCTAATACTTAGGCTTTCACTTAAAATATGTAGTGTAATGGAAAGCTGTATTTGAATTGCCCCTGGCTTCTGCCATGACCACATCTGAGTGAATGCGTGATTCACCTGAGTGAATTATTTTTCAGTCCCAGCCTACTGTTGGAAATAGGTTGAAGGAGTGTGAATCAAGCTCCTTGTTAAAGTTTTCCATGTTTCAGTAATTTTTGATAAGATCGTAAGTTGGGGATGCCTGGGTGGCTCAGTTGGTTAAATGGCTGCCTTCGGCTCAGGTCATGATCCTGGGGTCCTGGGATCGAGTCCTGCATCGGGCTCCTTGCTCAGCGGGAAGCCTGCTTCTCTCTCTGCCTCTGCCTGCCACTCTGCCAGCTTGTGCTCTCTCCCTCTCTGACAAATAAATAAATAAAATCTTTAAAAAAAATCATAAGTTGGTTATAATCAAATGAACAATCTCTAATATATATACTTTGACAAATGCACTTCAGTGTTTATGTCTATTTGTTTTCCTTATAAAATCTTATCCAATAACTTAAACACCCCACAAAATTTTTTGATTAGTCACTAAGCATTTCCTAAAGACCAGCTTTTTTTTTTCAATTAGCAAAATCTTCAAATTTTGTTTTGTCATTGTTACGCAAAAGTAGCTAAATTTTCAAAAATCTTTATCACAGGCCAGATGTTATGAAGGATCAAGATTTTTAAATATTTACAAACTCCATGTATGCGGTTTCAAGGTTACATGCAGCTTAGTTTGTAACAGTGGTTTTCAACACTGGCTGCACCTTAGAACAACCAGGAAGCTTAACAGACCCTTCCCCAAACCAGTTAAGTAAGGCTTTCTAGGAGTAGAGAGTCTGTTTAAGAGTTCTACCTATGGTTCTAAGGAATAGCCAGAATCGAGAACCTAACTATAATGGAAATCAATTAAGTTTAAAAGACCAGTCTCAGTTTCATATCAGGAAAAGGAAGCACAAGGGAAAAGAACAGTTTACAGATTTGAGTATTGAAAATTAAAATAAAAACAAAGATAAGATTGGGGAAATAGTACACAATATCATTAATGTCTTTATTCTGTAAAGAGCTCATGTATTAGAAAAACATTGATCTCTAAATATTTAGTCAAATGATATAAAAATACATTTCACAAAAATATTAAATTAGTAAACAGGCATGTGGGGAAATATTCAAAATAGTAGTAAAAAATACAGATTAGGTATGGTGTTCAATTGGGGGAAAATTAAATTGGTATTTCCAGCATAAATGAAGATATGATAAAACTTCATAGAAATAGAGAATAATTAATGATTTCAGGCTTATAAGTTAAAAAATGGGATTGAGTTCTAAAGAGATAATACAAAATATATACACTGTGATTTTTTTTGCTGTTTCTAAGAAAATACCTAACAGATCATTTATAGTTGAGCTTTGCTTAAAACTTGGATATGACCAAAAGTGGTCACTCTTTGAATTCAGTCCAGTTTCATGACACATCCCAAGGGTGAGTTGGGTGGAGTTTCTTTTGTCGTTGTCTTTAACATAAGCCAAAAATTTAGCTTCCTTTTCTTGAAGATTTAAAGTGCTTCCAACATTTATGTTACATTGAAATTGGTTCTTACTCATCTTTCCCCCCAAATGCCTTAGTCTCAGTAGGCATTTGTTAAGGACATGTTCTTCCTGCTTTTACTGCTGAAAACAATGCTGCAAATAATCTATGGTGATAGTTAACTTCTAATGATTAAATGATTTATAGAAAGAAATAAGCAGATAAGCACCAGTATTCTTTTCCATTCTGTTTCATGTATTGGTACCTTAATTGTGTCCAACCTGCTCCAACTAGTTTATATTTTTCAGATATTTAGTTCAAAGAACTCTTTCTTCCTGGGATTGTGTAAAAGGCCATCTTCTTGAAATGCTTGAAATTCTTGGTTAATTCACTCTAAGAACACCAGTAAACGTTTTCCTTTTCCTTATAAGAATGTAGATTAGCACTACTTAATTGGCAAATACTATAGCTCCAATATCTCATTTTAATGTATAAGATTAAATTAAACCAGTGGTTTTCAACCAGAGTGATTTTGATCCCTGGCAGCAGTTAGCAGTGTCCGGAGACTTTTTGTTTGGTTGTCACTAATGGGGAGAGAGGGAGTGCTATTGGCATCTAGTGTGTAGAGGGCAGGGATGCTACTGCAGTGCTCAGGGGAGCTCCCCACAACAAAGAATTATCTGGCCCAAAATTCTATTTGTGAATATTCTAGATGTGAATTGTAGCTTGAGAGCTTTCAAATAGGATTGCTAGTTTGGCTTGGATGTGTTCGTTTTAAGTATGTACTGTACACAGTTTCTGTTGTGGATATGGATATAGTTAAACAATGTAAATTTTAATCTTTATTGAAGTATAGTTGATGTACAGTGTATATTAGTTTTAGGAATGAATGTAAATGTTTAGATGTATACAGTAGATTCCTTATGTACATATTGGTTTATAAAGCAGACTTAGCAACAAACAGTATCTCTGCCTTCTAGGAGTTTATACGCTGAAAAGAATGATTAAACTGATGAAACTCAAAAAATTAGTGAGACTGGCTGTCAGGAGAACTGAGAAGGCAGACAGATCTGAGCAGAGGTAGAAATGAGCTTGAGCCAAATGGAAACTAAATCTCTGCTGGGAGGAACTACCAAAGAGTCAAATTACAGTGAGCAAATCAAAACCCAGGGAACAGGCCAAAACCTTTGCTCAATCTTAGGTGATTGTTTGTGCATGAATTCCCAATGTCAAAATTTTATTAGTGTTTAAACCTGTACTATTATTTTTTGTTATTGGTGTATGTTTAAAAAAGAGAATAACCCAAGAAAAAGATAGCAGTGTTCTTAAGCCAAAGAGAGACTCAGGTGGAGCTTTGATTCTTAAAAACTTTGTTTAGAGATTATAAACCCTTTTCAAGTCACTTACTTCAGATCTTCATCTGCAAGCTGGGATCATGATTCCTACCTTCATTAAAAAATTATGGTGATAAAATGTAAACCTCTTAATGCAGTGTCTGCCACATAATTATTGCCCTCAAAATAGTAATACTCATGGTTTTAAAATCTCTCTTATCTGGAAAGATCATTGATCCTATAGTGTTATTAAAATTTTAGTAAATACCAAAACATGTATAGGATTCTTTCACACTGACATTGCTTTTCGCATGCCTCTTGATTTTAGTATTTAGCATATGACAAACTATAAAAAATTGAGGTCAAGTGTTAGAGGGCTGGGATTACTTGTTTTAGGAGTTTTGAGAAAATTAAATGAAATAGCCATGTCAAGTCCTTTACATGGTGCCTTGTGCATAGTAACTACGCTTAGTGAATGTTAGTTCCTCACATTCTTGATTTCAAATTGCCAAGAAGCTTAGAAGATAGCACTGTGATGCTACTACTGTATTGTATTAATTTGTTGAATGAACATAGTAGATGTAATTGGAATAATAAGAAAGAAAATTGGCCAACAGCAATTCATTTTAAGCTGTAATGGTATTTACTGAAATTGAAAAGAATCTAAAGCAAACTCTCTGCTTTCAACAGCTGGTTTATAAAACATTTGTTTTTAGTTTTGACCATTTACATTTACCATTTAGTTTTGACCTGAAGAATCTTTGCCTGTGTATCCTAGTTTAGGAGTGATTTTGATCTACTTGTCAAGTGAATACATTGTTTCTGCAGACATGGATTGGGTATAATTTTCAGGTCCTGCCAAAGTAGAGCGAAAACCCCAGCTGTGTCTTTTGTTTTGTGGAAACCAGTTGTCATTCTGTGTTAGTTTTGGGTTTTGTTTTTTTTTTCCCGTCCCCTATTCTTTCTACTACAGCTGTGCTGCAGTGGCTAGGTGACATCCTGCTCTTTACCCTACATTTTTTGTCTTGGCAGAATAATGCCAGGCAACCATTACTAATCTGGAGGCTCAAACTGGAAGAAAGATTTTTTTTCCAATTCTGTTAGATCTATTCAGGTAAATATGTTGGCTAGGATAGGAAGTTCCAGAAAGTTTGAATTAAAGATAAACAGAACTAATAGCAAAACAAGTAAAAAGGAAATGAAAAATGATTACTCTGGTTTGTGTCAAAGAGAAATGGTGTTAAATGAAGCAGCTCCTCTAGTGTGTCATATCCAGAAAATCCTAGGTTGAAGATTAATGATGAAAGTTAAGAATAAATTCAGAGTTCCCACTGAATAATTTTCTCATTGACTCATCTAGACTGTAGTGCTGTCTATCTGTATGTAGAAGTAGTCTTTGAAATTCTTCTCTTCAACTACATACTTTCCTGAAAAATGTTAAATAGCTTATTTTAATTACAAACAGGTGTTAATACTATCAAAAGTTATTTCTATAAGGTGGTTCTAGAAAGATAAGGTGCTCTGTTTTTTATTATTGAAGTCATCTTTACTGTGAAAGTAAAGACATATGGAATGTGCAGTGGGCAAAGAGAGCAGTATATAAAGGGTACACATTTGATAACTTAGAATGAAATTCCATTCTTCTCCCATATGGACTGAGAAAAGACTTCATTTTGCACAGTCCAGAAAGGAGTCATTTGCACAGTCTGTAGAAAGCAAGTCGAGGGGAATTTGGAATGAGGCCAAATTAAAGGCCTATTTTGCTTCTACCCTGCTTAGTTCTTTTGCTGTTTCTTTCATTTCCTCTTTTCTTCTTTTAATCAAGGCTGAGGTAGGCTAGGGAAGGAAATATGGGCATGTGTAATTTTCAGAACTTTGTCAACTTCCTTTCACATTTTCCAGTCTCTCTATATTCTTGACCCCTTTGTTCTCCAGAGCAGGGTTTCTCAACTTCAGCACTGTCAACATTTTGGGCTGGGTAATTCTTTGTCTCTACAGTGTCCTCTGCATTGTAGGATGTTTAGCAGCATCCCCGGCCTCTACCCACCAGTACCTCACATACCTTCTGGGGGACAAAATTGTCCTGATTAAGAACCCTAGTTTAGGAATAAACAAAATAAATAGCCAGTGACAATTACTGACAGTTACTGAGCATATTACCACCTCTGCTGCTCTTCTGATCTTTTTCTTTTTCTTTTTTTTTTTAAGATTTTACTTATTTATTTGACAGAGAGAGAGCAAGGGTGAGTGTACAAAAACAGTAAGAGGGGGAACAACAGACAGAGGCAGAGGGAGAAGCAGCGCTAAGCAGGGAGCCTGATTCGGGGCTCGATCCCAGGACCCTGGGATCATGACCTGAGCTGAATGAAGGCAGACGCTTAATCAGCTGAGCCACCCAGACACCCCTGCTCTTCTAATCTTGTTCCCTATTGCAAATTGCTTTCTTCCCCATGAAAGTAGAATGCTTAGAAAGCATTATACCATTTTATTAGCTAAGACTTGCATTCTGGATGGTAAAGAGAAAAGGAGTCCAATGAAAATAGAGGAATTTCCCCCTCTTAAAATTATATAATTTTGAAAGGGAAAAAGTTCTCTATTATTCTTTTCTACTGGAGTCTGGTATAGGTAAACAAGCTCTTATTTTGGTAAATCTCTTTTCCTGTAGAGGATATTTTATTGGCATCAGATCATTTTGAGAAATTCAACATATATGCTGTTAAATATATAGGGTTTTTGTTTGTGTTTTTTGGTATGTTGTCCAGGACTTACTAAGGATTTCTTCTATAATGAGAAACATTTTGAGGAATGTTTAGATTTGGAGTTTTAAAGATCTGTTCATCCATTAAAAATGGTCAAAGAATACAAATAACTAATATATACAAAGGGAAGACAGTTGTCCTTTAAGCAGGTAAAAGATGTTCAACTTCTTATAATTAAAACTATACCCAAATAACCATTTTTTTTAAACCTAACATTAACAAATTTGCTAAGGACTAAATTTTGTCTCTCCTCCCCACCCATCACATTCATATATTGAAGCCTTAAGCCTCACTCAGTGTGACTTTGGAGATAGGACTTTTAGTTAGTAATTAAGGTTCAATAAAGTCATAGGGTTCTATCTAGTCTGATAGAATTGCTAGGTTTATATAAGAAGAGGAAGAAAGAGGTGTCTCTCTCTATCTCTCTCTCTCTCCCTCTCTCCCTGTGCGTATTTTGGAGGAGAGATCATCTGAGCACTAGGGACAAGATTGCTGTCTGCAAGTGAGGAAGAGGCTTTTCAAGAACTTGGCAATGCTAGTACCCTGATCTCAGGAGTCTAGCCTCCAGAAATCTGAGAAAATAAATTTGTGTTATTTAAGCTGTTCCATCTATGATATTTTGTTAATGCAACCTAAGCTGACTAATACAGCACTAAAAAATAGGATGTGGAAAAAATAAGCACTCAGTATATTACTATGGAAACATAAATTGGTATGGTCTCTATAAAGACCATTTTGGCAGTATCTAAAAATCTCAAGGGGCGCCTGGGTGGCTCAGTCAGTTAAGTGTCTGACTCTTGATTTTGGCTCAGGTCATGATCTCAGGGTCGTGAGATCAAGCCTTGAGTCGGACTCCACACTGGGCATGGACCCTGCTTAAGATTCTTTTTCTCCCTCTCCCTCTCTTCTGCCCCTCCCCATGACTCCCCCACTCCTGTGCACTTGCTGTCTCTAAAAATAAACAAATACAAAAGAAAAAAATTAAAATGTCATATGTGCATATTCTTTGACCTAGCAAATTTATTTCTAGGAAGTAATCCTGTTCATATTCTCAAAAAGTGAAAAAGATGTGTGTATAACATTATACATCAGGTGTTGTTTGTAATAGCAAAAGATTTGAAATAGTAGCTAAGATTTATGTAGTGCCCAAAATGGATCAGGTGGTCTAAGCTTTTTATGTGTACTCATTTATTTAATTCTCATGATCACCTTATGAAGTAGAAGAAAGAAAAACTGAGGTTAAGTTAGCCATTGTTATATAATTAGTAAGTGAAATGGATCAGGATTTGAACTCAAAGCAGTTTGGCCTAATTTTATTCCTCGACTCATATCCCATCAGTAGGGAACTAGTAAAATAAAACTATACCATTGTGTAAAACAACAACAGCAACAACAACAAACATTTTTGGTACAAAATATCTTCAGAAGATACTAAGGAAAGAAAACTGGCAACAGTGTCAACTCTGGCAGGGCTAGCTGGACAAATCCAGCATAAATTTTGCACTATACTCTTGTACTTTAAAAATTTTGAGCCATATGAATAAATTGCTTTTAGAAAATAAATTACATTTTTAAAGAGTGTATATTATATCCCAGAGTATTAATAAATGTCTGTGAGTATACATGTATATATAAATGATTGGATGAATACATAAATAAATGGGTGAAAAAAGATCAATCTCACATGCAGAAGAATTCCAAATAACTTCTATAGATACTCTGCCTTCAAGGAGAAGGAACATAATTCACCATTCCTTAAGAGTGGGCTGCATAGGGGTGCCTGGGTGGCTCAATTTGTTGAGAATACAACTCTTGGTTTTGGCTAGAGTCATGATCATGGGGTTGTGGGGTCAGGCTCTGTGTTCAGCATGGAGTCCGCTTGAGAGTCTGTCTCCCTCTGCCCTGCTCTCTTCTCCCCAACCCCCACTCGTGCACACATGTGTTTTCTCTCTCTCTCTCAAACAAATAAATAAATAAAATCTTAAAGAAAAAAGAGTGGGCTGTACATGGTGACAGACTTCCAAAGGGTACATATTAGGGGTTCAGAGGGAATAGCTTTGCAGTGAAGAAACCTGACAAATATTACCTTAGTCAGATAGTCAAGGTCTACAGCACTAGCAGTAAATCGTGGTGGTAGTAGGTACACTTGATATGATGTGATGAGAATAACACTTTACCTCTGTGGTCTTCCCCAAAACCCGTAATTCCAATCTAGTCATGAGAAAAACATCAGGTAAATTTTAATGGTGGGGCATCCTACACAATCCTTGATGTTTAGTCAAAGTCCTCAGAACCCAGCAAAGTCTTAAGAAAACACTGTCGCAGCCAAAAGAGGCCTAAGGAGACATGACAGCTAAAGGTGATGTGGTATCCTATATGGGATCCTGGGATGGAAAAAGGAAATTGAGTAAAAGCTAAGGAAATCTGAATGTAGTATGGACTTTAATGTATCAGTTAGTTCATTAATTATAATGTAACATATTAATGTAAGGCATTCATAATAGGGGAAACTAGGTGTGGGGTATATGGGATCTCTGTGTACTATTGTCTCAATTTTTCTGTAACTCTAAAATTGTTCTTAAAGTGTTTTTTTAAGTCTGTTTTTTTCAAGAGTATATATAATAAATATATTGAATAATATAAAAGTAAGCTTGAAATTCAGGTGTCCATTTCTTATTCCACAGTGCTTAACCGTAAACCTGGGAAGAGAGCCTTAGTTGCATCTTTTAAGGTCCACAGGTGATTCTAGTATATGGTCAGAGTTGAGACATGGCTTAACAATTTACTTCTGCTTGAAAATCTTATTTCTGAAAATTTTTTTAAGATTTTGTTTTATTCAAGAGAGAGAGCACAAGTGGTGGGGAAGGGGCAGAGGGAAAGGGAGAAGCAAACTCCCCACTGAGCAGAGAGCCTGAAACAGGACTTGATCCCAGGACCCTGAGTTGAAGGCAGATGCTTAACCGACTGAGCCCTCCGGGCACCTCTCTGAATTTTTATAGAAGTTATGAAGTGTTAATACCTGTATATTCAAATCATTATTAACAGGGTTTTGCTTTTTTGTTTTTTGGGTGGGGTTTTCTCGGTATAATTGTTTAGATCTTTCAAAGTGTGTGCTCATGGTTTATTTCCTTGTTTCTTCTTTTTAGATGTTTATCTTTAATATACCCATGTCTCAAGACTTCATAATGTTTTTAAAGCTTGGCTACAGTTTTCTCTGACGTTTAGTGGCAACATTTAATATTCTTTTGCTTTTTTTTTTTTCAGGCCCTATTTTCTGTTACTTCATTTTGTACTGACTCCTGAGATGATTCCTAAATATCCTACCAAGTCACACTTATAAATCGTAATTGTGAATAGCAGAAATTTATATTTTACAAGCTATTTAGTACATTTTTCCCATCTTGGAATTCTGTAATTTCTCAACCATATAGATGAATATAGTTTATGTAAATATTTGCTAGACTGGAAAATTCCTTCATTCTTTATCATCACTGAAGGCTTTCCAGCCTGGTTCACAAATGCTTATTTTAAGTAAATATTCTTAATACACTCCCTGTCATTTTTATTTGCTTTTCAGTTTCTTAATAATGCCAGTATGAATTCACTAGGTCATGTGTTTATCAAGATTATTTTATATGTATTTTTTTCTAAGCCACAGATTTTTTGATGTTTTTCTTCTTTCATTAATGTGTTTATTTAGCTCTTTAGTTATTGGGACTTCTGGTTTGATCAAAACAATACTAATGATCCATGTAATTTACCAAAGATAGATTTGAGAGAGAAGCGTTCCTTCTTGTCTTGCTTTCCATCTTCTTACTGAATAATCCAGACCCTGCTACCTCTTTCCTCACCAATAGCTTCAGTCTTCTTTAGGAGCTTGCTCTAGTCTCTTCCTATTTCAGTCCCTACTACATGTCAGCATTATCTTTTTAAGATACAGATTTGATCACGTCATTGCCTTGCTCTGGGATTCTTTGTCTCTCCCCCCCCAGATAGATGTAAGATAATAAGAACCACTAGTATTTCCTGATCATGGTACTACTTTATTGCATCAAATAAATAAATTCTGACCAGAACCTATAAAGCCAGTATTGCTGTTACTCAAAATTTATAGACAAGAAACAGCATAGGGAGGTTAAGCAGCTCATCTAAGGTGCTATAGTTAGTTGGTGGCAAAGCCTGAACCCTATTCTGGTGACTCCCAAGTTTCTTTCTTAAGTATAGTCTCCTCAAGAGGGCTCCTTTTTGCCCTTTTTCCACCCAGCCCTCGCCTCATTCTTCAGTCATAGGTGTCCATTTAACTTTCTCCCATTTGTGTGTTTTCTCAACTACGACCCTTACACTTTCACTTTCACTTTCTGCCCATGGAAACCTTGCTTCTCTTTTTTATCACTGTTAAAGTAACATTCCACATTCCTGGTTAAAGTTATTTTCTCCTCTTCTAGAATTTTATTTTTCATTTTTGGCATTTCCCTTACTATGCTATACATTTGTTTTATTTACATCTTTCTACTAGATTGTAAACTCCTGGGAGGGGAGGTCTGCCTTACCTTTACAAACCCTGGGAACAATGCCTTGCACTTAGAAGACATAAAAAAAATGTGGAACTTTTAAAATGAGTTTTATTCACACACACAAATTTTTTTTTAAGATTTTATTTATTTGAGAGAGACCGTGAACAGGAGCAGGGCGAGGAACAGAGGCAGAGGGTTGATCCCAGGACCCTGGGATCATGACCTGAGTTGAAGGCAGAAACTAAACCAACTGTGCCACCCAGGTGTCCCTTCTTAGTCATTTTTGTATAAGGATGGAATGTGGAATCTTTTTTTTTTTAAATGATTTTATTCATGAAAGAGAGAGAACAAACCAGGGGAGTAGCAAGCAGAGGGAGAGGGAAGCGCAGGCACCTGCCGAGCAGGGAGTCCGATGCTGTACGCAATCCCAGGACCCTGGGATCATGACCTGGGCTGAAGGCAGCTGCTTGACAGACTGAGCTATCCAGGTACCCTGAAATCTTTTTTTATTAATACTTAAGTTCTTAATATATAAGAACTGTTGCAACTAATTTATGGGGATATTTCACTCCTATTAGATGTTTTCTAATTTGATAATACTTAATAAAATTTTATAAAATTTTAATTTCAAGCTTTAAAGTATAATGAAAATATATTTTTTGATTCTATATTTTTACTCCCTGTTTTTTCAATTGAAAATTGTTATAGTGTTAGATACATGTTTAAAGCATACTATAAAGTTTTTTTAGTATTATCGGTTACTCAGTTGAAAATAGAATACTATAAAAATTTGAAATATTTTTGTACCTTTTGATTTTTTTTTAAAGATTTTATTTATTCATTTGACACAGAGAGAGTACAGGTAGGCAGAGAGGCAGGCAGAGAGAGAGG
>LNAC01000316.1:1518338-1557812 GCA_002007465.1 Ailurus styani | reverse complement strand
ATGTGGGCCTCGATTCCAGGACCCTAAGATCATGACTTGAGCTGAAGGCAGAGGCTTTAACCCACTGAGCCACCCAGGCGCCCTACCTTTTTATTATTTACTCAGGTTTTAAAAAATTCAAATTGACTCAAATTTCTAATTAAATCGCTTCCAACTTTTTTATTTTAATAATTTTCCAATGAAATTTAGACCTTTTTAGACATATATATATATATATATATATATATATATATATATATATATGGATTTTTAATGGGAAAATTAAGTTCAGAAGATGAGAAGGCATTTCCACCTAAAACACAGGCTATTATAAGATCCTAGACTCATGTTGGAAGTGGGCCACAAGTTTAGCTTTGCTTTTTCCAGTGAGTGAAGTAAACAGAAAACATGATTAGTTGGATGATCAAATTGTTCATATTACAGAACCAGCCAGGGAAATTTCTTTTATGAGTCCTCAAAGAGAAGGGCTACCATATGAAGTATGTGAACCACATCCTCAGCAACATCCCTGCAATAAATGTAGTTACAGTTTAGTGTGACATACATATTAAGCCTTTCAGTGCAGGCTATTGACATACTGTGTAGTACATTAAAGGATATTCTCTGAGGAGCCAAATTAGTCAATGAGGGTATCCAATTCTGAGATAAACTGAAGAAAATTGAAATACCTGGAGCAGCATTTTCTAGGGCACTGTCATTTTAGATGATCTTGGTTTTGATTTAGAAATTAAAGTTATTTTGTAAGGCAAGTACTTAAAATTTTCATTTAAATAACTTGATTACAAAAACTGTTAGAACTCATACCTTCATATTTTAGTCCTTGGTATGCCAATCCCCAAAGTGTCAGCTCTGTAGTCACAAAGTATAGAAGCCTTGGGCGCCTGGGTGGCTCAGCGGTTTAAAGCCTCTGCCTTCGGCTCAGGTCATGATCTCAGGGTCCTGGGATCGAGGCCCACATCGGGCTCTCTGCTCGGCAGGGAGCCTGCTTCCTCCTCTCTCTCTGCCTGCCTCTCTGCCTACTTGTGATCTGTCTCTCTCTCTGTCAAATAAATAAATAAAAATCTTAAAAAAAAAAAAAACACAAAGTATAGAAGCCTTGAAATAACATATATGGGGCATGGGAACAGATCTGTAAGTCTCCTGCTCTGGTCAAAGGGGTTTTTTTTAAGAAAATTACTGGGCCACCTGGGTGGCAGAGTCAGTTAAGCATTGGACTCTTGATTTTGGCTCAGGTCATGATCTCAGGGTACTGGGATCAACCTCTGTGTTGGGCTCCATGCTCAGTGCAGAGTCTGCTGGAGATTTTCTCTCCCTCTCCGTTTGCCCCTCCCGCTTCTGTGCTCCTCCCTCTTTCTCTCTCAAATATAAAAAAACAAAAACAAAAAACAGTGAAAAGAAAGTTACCATAAAGAATCATGTATTTGTAATTACAGAGTAATTACAGAGTGAAGAAAGCATTAGATGCTAGAGGCCATAGATGCATTTGTCAGAAATGTTGGAATTGATACTCTTATGACGGTAGTTTGGGAATTATTAATCTTCTACTAGGACCATTCGGTAGACCATTCAGTGATGATGAAAGTGTTCTCTATCTGCATTTCCAAAATGATAGACACGCCAGTAGCTAGGGTGGTGATTAAGTGCATGAAATGTGGCTAGAGTGACTGAGGAGCTGATCTTTTTATTTCATTTTAATTAATTTTAATTTAACTGCATGTGGCTAGTAGCTATAGAGGAAGCTTAGTTCTAGAGGACAGGAAAGATTGCTTATTCAGGCAATGTAAGATAGAGTAGCAGTTAAATTCTAGATTATATTCTCCATCAATAACTAAAAAAGGAAATCCTATATTTCTAAGAGACATGTGCTTTAAGATAATAATTATATTTAAGTTTACTGTTCTATTTTTGAACTTGAAAATAAACCAAGGGTGCTTGAGTCCATGGTTGATCTTTTAGATACTAATAGAATTTTTAGCAGACAGTGTTAGGCTAAAAACCACATGTAAAGTTTTTTCGTAAGATTGAGACATTTACTCATAAAAATGGAAACCTATGGATATACTGATAGAGGACTGTTCTCCTGTAGTTTCCAGAGTGTGGATTCTTTGGCATGTATGACAAAATTCTTCTCTTTCGCCATGACATGAACTCAGAAAATATTTTGCAGCTGATTACCTCAGCAGATGAAATACATGAAGGAGACCTAGTAGAAGTTGTTCTTTCAGGTAAGTAAATAACTCCTTTTTTTTTTTTTTTGAATGAGCCTTATTTTTTCTACTAAATGCTATGTTCAGTTATACTTAGTCTTTGTGCTGTAGTTGCTTAACTTCTTTCATCTATAGTAACAGTGACCATGTGAGTTTTACTTTCAGGAAGGTTATGTCACAGATGAGAAAGCAGGAAAATAAGCCCTGAATCATTTATCTGAATGTTACTAAGCTAAGGGAATTATCATTGGAACCGGAAGAGGAATATACTTTTTGAGTCAAAGAAATAAAATAATTATACTGAAATTCAATTTCATTTTCCCCATTTCTGTGAAGAGCATAGAAGAGAATTGGGATTTAAAAAATAAAGGAGAGAAAGAGAAATAATGAAGATGTGGAAGAGGAAACTGCGATACTGATTGTTCCCGTGACTTCAGTATTGCTCCTTCCCTATGTGTCCTCAGTGGGCATTTTCTTACCTCCCTCCTTTCCCCCTCACCCACTCTTGCCATTTGTTGTTCCTTAGCTCTTTCTATTTCTGATCTCATCCAACAGCAGATGGGCAGGATTGTTAGTGAGGAATGTAAAGAAACAAAAGAGTGCACCTAGCAGTCCTGCAGAACTTCTTGTTGGACAGGAAAGGAGGGAGGGAGAGAGGGAGAGAGAAAAGAGAGTGAGAGAAAGGGAAGGAAAAGAAGGAAAGCCAGCCAAGAGTCCAAACTCCTGCCACCATTTTTTCCACTTCTCAGACTCATCTCTGCAGCCTATTCTTGAGATCCTCTCTACCAACACCTTTCCTTATTAGTCCTTGATCCTTTCCATTCATCTAGCCCCTACATAATCATGCATCTGCACCACCACCCCATCATGTGTATATTTCCCAATCCCTGTCTTCCTCTCCACTCCGGAAGGGCTTCACTCCTTGTCCTCCCTGGAGGTTGTACTCATATCCGTTCCTTCTTTGCTCTGGACCCTTCATCAGGCCACAGGGATATGCACTAATGATTTACAGGTGGAGGTGAGAGAATAGCTACTGGTGGATGTGTCTACTAGTGTCAGTTTCTCACAGAGAGGAGGGGAGTCTCTTTTTCTTAACTGCTAGGACTATTGAGAAGATGGAAAGCTTATGCTGAGATCCTAAGTTAGAACTCAGAGTTTTTGCCATTGAGGTTAAATTCCCTAGTTTCCTCAAGTTTTACGTTTTTTATTTTGTTCCCCCTTTTTTTTACTTTAGCGTTCTGTTTCCCAGTCCATTGTAAGTTAAACAGTTTTTAATTGTAAAAATAGATTTAGTAACTACTTGTGATCTTGTCACTATGTTATATATGTTTTTGGAGGTTAAATATCTACCTACAGACCTGCTTTTGGAGCTCAAATTATTTGGAGTTGATGAACTTCCTAAAACAGTTTGAAAACCATAATATTAAATGCTGAAGATAATTTATTTTTATGATAAATGAAGCTTAGAGAGAAAAAAGATTCCATGTACTTGACATAAATGAATATGATCAGCATTCTTAATCTCATTGCAATTACAGATATAGGATTTATTTTGCTACTTTTCTTTTTAAAAAGCTTTGGCCACAGTAGAAGACTTCCAGATTCGTCCACATACTCTCTACGTACATTCTTATAAAGCTCCCACTTTTTGTGATTATTGTGGCGAGATGCTCTGGGGATTGGTACGTCAAGGACTGAAGTGTGAAGGTATGAGTTCTAAGTTTTTGTACCATTTGAAATAGGATTTTGTATTTGCATTTTCTAATTATTAATGAAAGAATAAGATTGGGGCGCCTGAGTGGTTCAGTCAGTTAAGTGTCTGCCTTCCGCTCAGATCAGATCTCAGGGTTCTGGGATCAAGCCCTGCATTGGGCTCCCTGTTTGACAGAGAGTCTGCTTCTCCCTTTCTTTGCCCCTCCCCCAGCTTGTGCATGTGCGCACATGCGCGTGCTTTCTCTCTCTCAGATAAATCTTAAAAAAAAAAAAAGAAGAAGACCCTTAATTGGTGACTAGGTGGTAATTAGGGTTTAGTATTGGACAGATCTGTTTTTCTGAATTAAAATTGCCACATGAGTCAGGTGCACATTTCTGAGTCCTTTAAATACTTAAGGTGGAGAATCAATAAAGTTTTTATGTAAAGGGCCAGAGACTAAATATTTTAAGTTTTGTTGGCTAATAGTCTCTGCCACAACTGCTTGCCTCTGCTCATGTGCCATGAAAGCTATAAACAAGATGTAAAGAAATGAAGAGCATGCTGCATTTCAATAAAATGAATTATGAACACTGAAATTTAGCTTTCACGTAACTTTCACATGTCATGGGAAGGGTTTAGTATACAGTCCACAGTTTGCTGGTGTTTAAGTTAGTTGTTCTCAAACTTTGCCATGTATCAGAATCACCTCAAGGACTTGTTAAAACATGCCTTGCTGGGACCCATCCCCAGAATTTCTGATTCAGTCAATCTGGGATGGAGCCCAATAATTTACATTGAATTTTTGGGCTTCTACTTAGCTTGTCATCTAGATTCTTTTTTTTTTTTTTTTTTTTTTTTTTTTTTTTTTTTTTTATTCATTTGACACAGAGAGAGAGATTACAAGTAGGCAGAGAGACAGGCAGAGAGAGAGGAGAGAGGAGGAAGCAGGCTCCCTGCCGAGCAGAGAGCCCGACGCGGGCCTCGATCCCAGGACCCTGAGATCATGACCTGAGCCGAAGGCAGCGGCTTTAACCCACTGAGCCACCCAGGCGCCCTGTCATCTAGATTCTTAATTAGGATAACTATTGCTACCAAAGAAAAGAAATTAAATACAAGAAGCATGTATTTTTTATGTAACATACTTTATATATTAAAGGTTGTTTTTTAATTTTTTTAAAGATTTTATTTATTTATTTGTCAGAGAGGCTGCACTCAAGCAAGGGGAGCAGCAGGCAGAGGGAGAAGTAGATTTCCCACTGAGCAAGGAGCCTGATGCAGGGCTCCATCCCAGGACCCTGAGGTCATGACTTGAGCTGAATGCAGATGCTTAACGACTGAGCCACCCAGGCATCCCTAAAATTTCTTTAATCTACTATTTTTTTTTTACCTTTTAAAATATATTTAGGCTGTGGATTAAATTATCATAAACGATGTGCCTTCAAGATTCCAAATAATTGTAGTGGAGTAAGAAAGAGACGTCTATCAAATGTATCTCTGCCAGGACCTGGCCTCTCAGTTCCAAGACTCCTACAGACTGAATATGTAGCCCTTCCCACAGAAGAGGTATGTATTTTAAGGCAATAAAAGGGCATTTTACTACTAATTCCTTATGCTTCTAAAGGATATATGATATCATCCTAGAACATAAATTGTGTACTAAAGACTAGCCACATTCCTACAGTTGAAAAACTTAACATGTATTACTGGAGACAGTTTACTATTGGTAATGAATTACCTTTTATCTACTTTGCGATGGCATTATCACTTGGACCACTGCATTAGCCTCCTAACCAGTATCTAGCTTCTGGTTCCCATACTTCACTTCATCTTACGTACTAGAGCCAGATCATTTTATTTCACTACAACTTAATACACAACCCTGATTATATCACTCCCCACTAGGAATCCTTTATATAGTCTGTGTTTCCAACAATCTGTTCTTTTTTTCCCCCAACGATCTGTTCTATTGAACATTCCCTGAACACACCATCGTTCCCTCTATCTTTGCTTTTTTTGGTGTCCCTTCTACATGCTTTTTCCAGATTTAGCTCAACAGCTGCCTTTCCTGGATTTTTCCCTTACTTAGAAGTTACTTTGTTTGCTGAATGCCAAACCACTTTTCAAACCTCACTAATAGTGTGTATAGCATTTTAACTTAATATAGTGTCCTCAAGGAGTTTATGATCTGTTTAGAGAAGCAGTGCTCATGTCTTTGTGTGCCCTACCATGCCCAGCACAATACCTTGTAATTAGTAGGTATTCAGTGATGAATGAATGAACGTATTGATCCTCACAATATTCCAGTGAGATATCTTAGTAGATATGTACTTAATGAGACAGTTGAGACTCTTAATGGTCAAGTGGTAACTTGACTCAAGTCACAGAGCAAATTGGTAAGCAACATTAGAATTAAATCCAGATCTGATTATTTTTAGGTTATTGATTTTTTCCTAGTATATTATACCTCTGAAGAGTAAAATAGTAGATCAGGGAGGAAAGAAATAATGTGCGTGTTCATTTGCTAGTACTTAAAATGACCTCTATCCGCAGATTGTAATCTTACCATTTAGTTGTTTCTGTAACCTCCTTGGTTTTCCATAAATTAATGGCAAAATCAAGCCTTTGGGCTATTGTCCTGATATCCTAGTCACAAGCTTTTGATGTACTGAGGCATCAGAATAAAAGCTTCTGAAGTTCTTTCACAAAAATCCCATGTTTCCGTGTTGTTTAGCCCTAATGTGAGGTGTTTAACTTAGAAAAAAGAAAGCTTTGGTGTAAGGAACTGAAAGCAAAGAATTATAAACGTATGCAAGAGTTTGGGAAAAGACTTGTAATTGAAAAGTTAGTGCATTTTATAGATGAACTGCACAGGAAACTTAGTTAGGAATGAGGTCTTAGGATAGAGATATGTTCCACAAATGATGCTGAGATATCAGCTACCCCAGATGAGTAACACTAGATTAGGAAATAGCAGGACAGAGCACATGAATAAAGTATTAAGTTTTAATTCATTAGTTTATATTTTATCCTGAAGATGAAAATTCCTTCGGGAAGTAGAAGAAACTTCCTTAGGGAAGTTTGTATTGGTTAGATTGTGCAGAGTATTTCAGAACAAGTAGAAATCTTGTCTCAAAAAGGTTGCTTTTATCAGTTCAAGCATTCAGTCTTAAAAAGGAAAATGGTACAGTAAAAGAAGAGCTCACAGAGGAAAGTTAGAGGGAAGGGAGAGTGGAAAAAGAGGACACTCAAAAGGAATAGAGGAGACAGTAATTAGGAAATGAGTGCAACCTTGAATTTGAACCAAAGTTAGAGAAGAACTAACTCCAAATAGCCACATGGTGAGAGCCTCCTAAATTCAGTGTGGCAGGCTTCATGCTGGGCGCTTTACTTGTATTTTTTCATGTACTCTTCACCACAGTCCTAGAAGGTAGGCAGCTCCTATCCTCATTTTATAGATAAAGAATGAGGAAGAAAGTTTCTGAATGGTAAAGATATTAACCTTCACTGACCTCTGATATAAGCTTGGCAAAGGCCAGTTGGGGATAAAAACTTCTGAATCTGACTCTGAGGTTGTCATCGTTTACATGTAAGAAAGCAGTTTCTGTTAGAGTGTCTGAGGTCCGTCTAAAGGGAAGCAAGTAAAGAGAGGGGGAGCACAAGAAGATAGGCTTTTCATTGAATTTGGTTACAACAGGACCACTAAGTTTGGAGAGACCAGAATTGAGAGATGGCTCTTTGGAGATGAGAGAAAGAGGAATATTCCTAGCAGTATGTTTGGGCAAATGCCCAAAGGGCCAAGACAGGACAGAATCAAGGTAGAAGGAAACTGTTGGGACTCAGTGTGTGCATAAAAGTAGAGGTATTTTTTCATTGAATAATATTCCAGAGTGGAATATATATATAATTAGGGAATTGCCCCCTTTAAATGCTTTTATAGCCTTTATTATTTCATCTAATTGAGAGTTAGCAACATTGTTATAAAGTTTTTATGAGCAAATGTTCACTTTAGCAAATAGTTGAAACTCACACTGTGGAAATAATTGGATTACTTTTAGAGAATTTCTGGCTACACGTTAATAAGAAATACGAATTTAAGTAGTAGTTTGTGAAGAGGGGCCATTAGAGCAAGGCAAGAGAAGAACTTTCACTCAACTCTGGTTACTCTAATCTCAGTGGTCCCATTTTCACCAAATGCGGCAGGTAATTGGTAAAATTACCTGTGTCCTCCTTCCTCCAAATTCTGGTTCAGTCTTCCATACCTTTCCTGCCTTCCTCACTCCACGGAGTGGTAAACCACAGTCATTAATGAGATTGTAGCATATGCCCAGGTATGTTGAGATGGGGAAAAGATTAAAAATCACTGGACTTCTGTGTAGATCCAGGGCTAGATCTTGATTTTGATACTAGCACTTAGTAATATTAATCCCTTTGAGCCTGTTTTTTCATATTTAAAATAAATTACTATTTGTACTAGACATGAAAAATTAGGTGGCTGCTACTACCACAGTCCCCTGTGTAGTTCCTTGCATACATGCTGTGTACCATGTCCCTAATACCCAGTCCCAGGAGGATCTGACAAAAGGCATTAAATGACCAGCTGGCCATTGGCATATGAAGGAATCTGTTACGAAAGTTCTTCCATACTAGGGTATCCTGTATATTTGATGATGACTGGCAAAATCAATCTTATTCCATCTTGTATGTTTGAAACTTGAGACAAACCAAAAGTGGTAGAAGCAGGAGCAAGAGAAGAGTGTTGAGAATAGAGATTCAGGGATGAACAAAAGCCTACGACATCTGTTTCTGATTCTTGCTGGCTTCTCGATTAGCTTTGTAGGATCACTGTGGTGCTCATTTTGCTGAAGATGCTCTGAACCTGGCTGCCTGGTAGAAGGGTGAGCCAGACCAGAGCAGGAGACCTTGGGGAGCTGAAGCAAGCAAGTTTGGCTTGGGTTTTAACCTTTTTTTTTTTTTTTTTAAAGATTTTATTTATTCATTTCACAGAGGGAGAGAGATCACAAGGAGGCAGAGAGGCAGGCAGAGAGAGAGAGGGGGAAGCAGGCTCCCCGCTGAGCAGGGAGCCCGATGCGGGCCTCGATCCCAGGACCCTGAGATCATGACNTTTTTTTTAAAGATTTTATTTATTTATTTCACAGAGGGAGAGAGATCACAAGGAGGCAGAGAGGCAGGCAGAGAGAGAGAGGGGGAAGCAGGCTCCCCGCTGAGCAGGGAGCCCGATGCGGGCCTCGATCCCAGGACCCTGAGATCATGACCTGAGCCGAAAGCAGAGGCTTTAACCCACTGAGCCACCCAGGCGCCCTTTAACCTTCTTTTTGTACTTTTCTTAAATTAAATTGCTTCATAATTTGCTTTAGAACATTTGTGGCAACACATTAGTGAAAAACCATCCATCAGAGACTGTATTTATGTTCTTTTTATAGTGTTCTCCTCCATTTGTATGTAACCTTTTCTTTTTCTTCTTTTCTGCCCTCCTGCTTTCTTCTAAAAGACCTCCCCCCCCTTCCTCCCTTCACTTCTTTAATACACTTCTGTCTCTTAGCTCCTTCTGGCTTCTTTTGCTTTTATTGGTTGAACATATCATTGTAGAATGATTCAACTTCTCTGGGCTACAGACATTACTAGTTACAGAAGGTATATGAAAGATCTCAGGACCTCAGTTCTGGCAGTGAAGGTGCAAGCAGCTACAGCAGAATCCATAATGCATCTAGATGGTCGTTAGGTATTTTGTGCTTGAGAACATGGACTATACATCACTCATTTTTGGTTCTGTGGATACAAAATGTAGGGTCTGGCCTATAATATAATAATCAGTGAAGGTTGAATGAATGGGATGGGCCATATTGAACTGGCCTGTAATTTAATTTGATTATTTCTTTTGTATATATAGAAAGGACCATAGCTACAAATATCTAGTTATCCCTCAGGTTACACAAAATTTTTAATCAACACCTTTAATTTTCCTTTTTGCTTATCTAGGGGTAAAGGCCCAGATAACTAGAAAATACTTAAATATGCTCCTAAAGCATAAGTACTGGGGCTAACGTTGTTTTAGTTAATTTGTATCTGCCATTTTTTTCATCATCATTAATTAGACTAAGGCTTTTAATTAACATATTTTAGAATTTATAAAAATACATTTGAAAAACCAAAGCTTGTTTCAAAATATTTTCAGATGTCATGTTCAGTAATTCCACATGAGTAATAATAACACTTTCTGAATTTAATTTTCTTATGATTAATTTCTTGGTAATGTTTTTCGGGATTTAAATATGTCATAAGTTCATAAGTTCATTCTAAAGCTTTTGTTTTTCATTTGTAAAATGCTGTATGTGCCTGGCAAATATACAGTGAATATACATATGTGATGATGAAAATCTTTTTTTTTAGCATAAATAATAACAAAAAAATCCGCACTGTTCACATTCAAGTGTTGGTAAGTTAAGCTTCCAGAGGAAACTGCTGAGATGTACATTTTTAGATTCTTGGCTTTAATGTTCAAAATAAATGACTTGTGGTCAAGTCCTGCTCTTATTACTTTGTTTTTAATATTGACTTATACTTATGAAAATTACTTATGTTTTAGTCACATGTTCACCAAGAACCAAGTAAGAGAATTCCTTCTTGGAGTGGTCGGCCAATCTGGATGGAAAAGATGGTAATGTGCAGAGTAAAAGTTCCACACACATTTGCTGTTCACTCTTACACACGTCCCACAATATGTCAGTACTGCAAGCGGTTACTGAAAGGCCTCTTTCGCCAAGGAATGCAGTGTAAAGGTAGGATTGGCTGTTTTTCTTAAGTACAATTCATATATTTTCATTAGCAAATTTGGTTCAGAATATTTATTTCAGAAGCATAGTCAAAGAAATTGGTTTCCTAGTTGTTAATTTAAAAAAGACAATACATGCATGCCCGCATGTACATATTTATTTATTAAGAACTGCTCTCTGCAGTATATGTACTATGTACCAGGAATTATGCTGCAGAAAATTTAGAATGTAAACAGGAAAACTAGAAATTGGATCTATAAGGTATGTTTGCTTAACACGAGCCAATATGGGATAGTTAGTAACCAGGTAAGCAGATATTTGAGCTTGTCTTCACCCCTGCCCCCCCCAAAGATTTTTATTTATTTGACAGAGAGACAGCAAAGAGCGGGAACACAAGCAGGGGAAGTGGGAGAGGGAGAAGCAGACTTCCTGCAGAGCAGGGAGGTGGATGCGGGGCTCGATTCCAGGACCCTGGGATCACGACCCGAGCTGAAGGCAGACGCTCAATGCCTGAGCCACCCAGGTGCCCCTGGGCTTAAGTCTTTCTGATTTTAGAGCCAGATGCTACCCAAAATATAAAATAATACTTTCCTCTTTCATTTGAATATTCATACAAACATAATACAAGAGTTTTTACTGTTTTTGTTTTAATTATGTAACTAGGAGAGCTGTACCAAAACTGTTATTCCAAATTATTATCACACTGAAATAGGAAGAATATAGAAGAAACCACTGGAATTGTGATAAAGATTATTTTATTTGGAATAAAACCCAGAACACCATCAAAGTACTCCAGAAACATCTCTTAATGAACCAGTTTTTCAATAGAATAATAGAATATTTTTTCCTATAGTTGTGTGATGTTTTTACACTTTTTAAAGATGATTTTATCTTTTTGTCTCCTATCTTCTTCACAACAGTGCTGTACAATATAGTGAAAGCCAAAGTAGAGTTAAAATGTCTTATTAATTATTGAGCCAGTAGGCAGTATAAGTAGTCTATCATCCTATGTACTTATTTTTTATGTGATTATTATAACAGTTCTTGGTACTATACTTTTTATATAATAGATATAGTTATGGAAATGAATTATGTGGTTTTGTCTAAAAACATTAGAGTTGAGGTCTTTGTAGCAATAAACCTATTTACAACACAGAATCGAGTAATTGTACATAAATTTAACTTTAGTATATAAGAAAACTTCTCTTGGCAACATAGGAAAACATCAAATAGAGAACATGTTGTGCCTTTGTTGCCAGGTATTTAGTAACTATCAGGCAGGCATAATTAAATGTTGAAATTTTATTTCAACAGCTTACTTTTGAATATGAGTTAATATATAAATTAATACTTTAAAATATCAACACTGAAGTATACTGGCAAGCAGCCGCTAAGGAATGTTTTGGGAAAGAACATTAATAACAGATGTGTAAATTCTAGCCAACAGATAATCTTAGTAAAGGTTGTAAATAGTGCTGCTCTGTTGAACAGAACAGAAACATTCTAAAACCATATGCAGAGCAGTACAATATTTTATAGAGGACCTAAAATAAATATGTAGATTAATGAATTTTGAAATAAAACCAGTTAACTCTGCCACTGGGGTTATTGGTTTAATTTCTTAGAACTGTAAAAGAATAATGTTATGTTTATATTGGTTCAAAAATATATATATATTTTATATAGCTAAGCTATTTTAATTATCAGTTCAAAATAATCACTTATTTCAGTGATTTCTATATTTTTGTGTTATAAATTAAGATACTTAAAAAGTAGGGGCGCTTCAGTGGCTCAGTTGGCTAAGTGTCTGCCTTTGGCTCAGGTCATGATCTCAGGGTCCTGGGATCTAGCCCTGTATCAGGGGCCCTGCTCAGCAGGGAGTCTCCCTCTCTAGCTCTCTTGTGTGCTCTCTCTCTCAAATAAATAAATAAAATCTTAAAAAAAGAAAAGTAAGACAGTCATTTTCATTCACCTTGTCAAGCTAAGAAGGAAAAAATAAACAGTTACACTGAATCATTTGAGAAAACATATAGTTCCAAGAGCAGTAGTCATTCATTCATTCACCTGTTTATTTTCTACTTCATTATATTAAAACTTTAAGGCAGCTTGAAGAAAAATATATATATAATACAAGAAAACATAAGTTAATAAAAACATGAGTAGGCAGGAGGGCACTTGATGTAAGGAGCACTGGGTGTTATATGCAACTGATGAATGACTAAATTCTACCCCTGAAACTAATAATACACTTATATGTCAACTAACAAATTTAAATAAAATCTAAAAAAAAAAAAAAAACAACAACACAAAACCATGAGTAGGAGTACAGAGAAATACAAATGCCTGCCATTTGAAGGTACGTACTTGGTCAGGCAGACCACAGATTTGGCTCTACATTTTCAAAGAGAAAATGGAAATTTTGTTATTGTCGCAATTTGTAAAACCTCATGAGATAAAAGTACATCAATTATTTAAGATATATGGAATATATTAATATCATATATCAGTTTTTCTAGGGTATTTCATTTTAAAAGACAGTGTTATTTAATGCAAGTTTTGTTACCCACCAAATTAGTAATCATGGGACTTTTTCTTATAATGACTTTTACTTTATGCCATTGGTATGATACCCAGAATTTTCTTGTACCACAAGGATTACAAGATCATTCTGAGTCAGGACTTGAAATTATTTATATCCAGAATTTGCTGGTAGGTGTATTTCCAAGGTGGAAGGTGGTAGTAGACAATAGAGCATGGGTCTCAATTTTGGTGTCACCCTAAAAATACTTATTAAAACACATTTCTCAGCCCCACTCCCAGAGCTGCTGATATAATAGGTTTGGGGTGGGACACAAGAATTTGCATTTCTAACAAGTTCATAATAATGCTGCTGGTCTGGGAACCACAGTTTGAGAACTACTGAGTTACAGGGTAGTATTGAACAGCTTATACCTGATACTCATCTGCAGTGCTATTAACTCTGATGTTCTTGCAGGCTAAAGAGAACCATTCATAAAGGTGGGAGATCTTATGCATGAGAAGCAATCCTTCCCATATAAAGCTATATGGGAAACCGCTTTCTAATTCCTAATAAAAGCCTGTAGAATCTCAGTCTCTCTGCATATGCACCAGGTCTTACTAATTAGGAACTCAAAGTAAGTGCTTGACATATATTGGAAAAGTAGTCAGCCTGAGAAACTCTTAAGGGGAACATGGAAAGATGAATGTGAGGTAAGGGAAGGAAACATGGAGCTACCAGAAACATTTTGGCAGTGTGTCATATGAATAGTATTAGCTTCATTAAAGAGATAAACTGAGCCATGGTAGAAGTGGGGAAGATGGCAGCAGAGTAGGAGGAACCTAGACTAACTCATCCCATGAATATAACTACATAACTATCAAAGCATCCTAAATACCCCAGAAGTCTACCTGAAAAATGTTAGAACAAACTCCACAACTAAATGTAGAGTAGAGGCCACAATGAAGAAGGTAGGAAGTGCAGGACATGGTTTAGGCGAAATGCATCTTCGTTGTTGCAGAAGAGAGGGGACCCATGGTCACAGAGAGGGGCAAGAGAAGAACACTTGGGAACACACAACAACGTTTCCCCATCTGTTGACTTGGAAAGCAAGATGGGTTCTTGCAGCCAGAGGGGCTTCAAGCCTGAAATTTTAAGTGTCAGTGGACCGGGCTCCAAGAGAGTCTAGAGGCATCAGAGAATCTAGAGGCATTGGAGCTGCTCTTGGAGAAGCAGGCACATAACCTCAGGGACACACAGTGTGGAAACAGTTATCTGAAGAGTGCCTGAGACACACGATGAGGAGATTATTTGTTCTTCTCAGAGCCTCCCCTGAGAGGCAGCATTTATGAGAGACCTCTCTGGAAACATAGGAGCTGACCAGTGCCATTTCTCTCCCCTGCCAGTCAATGGTGATAGATCAGTGGAACAGAATAGAAAACCCTGAAATGAACCCACAACTTTATGGTGACTTAATCATCACAAAACAGGAAAGAATATCCAAGGGGGAAAAAATCTCTTTAACAAATGGTGTTGGGAAAATTAGACCATTCTCTTTCACCATATACAAAAATAAACTCAAAGTGGACTAAAGACCTAAATGTGAGACCTGAAACCATAGAAGTCCTTGAAGAAAGCACAGGCAGTAATGTCTCTGATATCAGCCATAGCAACTTTTTTTAGATGTGTCTCCTGAGGCAAAGGAAACAAAAGCAAAAATAAACTATTAGGACTACATCAAATAAAAAACTCTGCACAGCAAAGGAAACAATCAACAAAATTAAAAGGCAGCAATCTATGGAATGGGAGAAGATATTTACAAATGACATACCCCATAAGGGGTTAGTACCCAAAGTATATAAAGAACTTACACAATTCAACACCCCAGAAGTGAATAATCCAATTAAAAATGGGCAGAAGACACGAACAGACATTTTTCCAAAGAAGACATACAGATGGCTAACAGACAACATGAGAAGATGCTCAACATCACTTATCAGGGACATGAAAATCAAAACTACAATGAGATATCACTTCACATCTGTCAGAATAGCTAAAATCAACAACACAAGAAACAACAGGTGTATCAAGGTTGTAGTAAAAGGGAAACCCTCTTGCACCGTGCGGGGTGAGAATGCAAACTGGAACACATACTCTGGAAAACTGTATGGAGGTTCCTCAGAAAGTTTAAAAGAGTTAAAAGTAAATCCCACTACTAGGTATTTACCCAAAGAATACAAAACTACTAATTCAAAGAGATGCATGCACCCTGATGTTAATAGCAGCATTATTCATAATAGCCAAATTATGGAAACAGCGCAAGTGTCTGTCAATTGATGAATGGATAAAGAAGATGTAGCGTGTATACACTTACACACGCACTGGAATATTAATCGGTCATTAAAAAATGAAATCTTGGCCACTTACTAGACGGAGCTAGAGAGAATTACTAAGTGGAATAGGTCAGTCAGAGAAAGACAAATACATATGATTTTACTCATGTGGAATTTAAGAAATAAAAACGAGCAGAGAAAAAGAGACAAACCAAGAAACAGACTTGACTATAGAGAACAAACTGATGGTTACCAGAGAGGAGGTGGGGGGTGGGGTTGGGGGGTGAACGAGGTGATGGGGATAAAGGAGGGCACTTGTGATGTATGGAAGTGTTGAATCACTATATTGCACACTTGGAACTCCTATTATACTACGTTAGCTAGCTGAAATTTAAATTAAAACAAAAAAAAATAAACTGAGCCCTGAGGAATGAAATACCTGTTAAGAGGTGGCATCAGAATTTGAAACCAGACCTTTATTCCCAGACCTGAGTTCTTACTAAAGGAAAACTTTAAAAAGTGTCTAACCATATCTGATACTGCCTGACTTACTACATAAATTAATGAATCAAAAACTTGATTTCAGATTGTAAATTCAACTGCCATAAACGCTGTGCATCAAAAGTACCAAGGGACTGCCTTGGAGAGGTTACTTTCAATGGAGGTAAAATTCTTTTTCTTAATTTCCATAAAAGATCAAAAAAGGTCACAATTCTTTTGTGTGTTATCTTTGTATAAGGTTATATTTGCATATTTTATTTTGTTTACTTTGTTTCTTAACTTTGACTTTTTTATTTAATAAGCAGAATGCAGACATCAGTAATGGTACACTTTTATTAGTCATTATGCCTCCCCATTTTTCCTTTAACCACCTGCCACTTTGTAGTCTCATATTGCCAGTTGTGCTGCATATTCTCTTCCATCTTAGACAAAAGAGACTTATTTTAATATCCTGCTGTTGTCCCTAGAGGTTTTCATAGTTCTAGTACTTACTGCTTCTGTGTGCCAGGCACTGTTCCATACTCTTTACATATATTGACATTTAAACCTAAGAACAGCCCTTTGACTTGAGTACTTACAGTTGAGTAAACTTAAGCATAAAGACATTAAATACCTTGCATGAGAAATGTAGCCAGAAACTCACAGAATTGGGATTTGAACCCACATGATCTGGTCCCCTGAGTCCACGGTCATTAGAACACGTTATACTGCCTCACTCTCTCTCTCTTTCTCTGTCAGTCATTCCCTTGACATTTTCCCTTGCCTCCTGTTGTGTTGTTTTGTTTTTTTCTCTTTCCAAGATTATATTGATTGAAGTGATTACCTTTTTGGAAGGAAGAAATAATGATTCTAGGCATAATTTTTCTTTAACATTTATATGACTGGTAAATATTGAATATAAGTAGTTTTAAAGGAGGAAAAGCATAAGGAACAGAAATTAAATTTCTTAAGGCTAACTTTTTAATGGCATGTTTTTTATGGTTGCTGTTTAACACCATTGATAGCATGATTAGTATTCTCATTTGGGGAATAAATGTAGTTTTTCTATAGAACCAAAGTCTTCTCTAGATTTATGTTCATATCTTTTTGTACTTTTCTACTGTTTGATAAATTGGTATCAAATATTATTTATATTGATTTTATGGTACATTTGTATACTAATGAGTTTACACATCTTTCATATGTTGACTGGTTGCTTAGGGGTTTTTCCCCTGTAAATTACCTGTTCACATGTTTTGCCCATTTTTCTGTGTTATTGATTTGCAAGGAGTTGTTGATAATTGCACCTAATAATTCTTTCTCAGTTATAGTTGACACAAATACCTTCTCTCGGTTGTGGCTTATCATTTATTTTAAGTAGCTTTATTTTTTTTAAAGGTTTTATTTATTTATTTGTCAGAGAGATAGAGAGCACAAGTAGGCAGAGCAGCAGGCGGAGGGAGAGAGAGAAGCAGGCTCTCTGCCAAGCAGGGAGCCGGATGTGGGACTCGATCCCAGAACCCTGGGATCATGACCTGAGCTGAAAGTAGTGGCTTAACTGACTGAGCCACCCAGGCGCCCTTAAGTAGCTTTATTGGGATAATTTTCGTACTTTACACATTTAGTTTATTCACAAAGTTAGGCAGCAATCATTACAATCCAATGGTGGAACATATTCATCACCCTGAAAAGAAACTGCATACACTCTAGTAGTCACTCCTCACTCTTCCCCACCAGCCCCTGGCAGCTGCTGTCAACTTTGTATCTCTATGGGTCTGTCTATTCTAGACATTTCATACAAATGAAATCATATAATGTGTAGTCTTTTGGGACTGGTGTCTCACATAGCTTCATGTTTTTAGGGTTCATCCATGTTGTAACATGTATCAGTACTACCTTCTGCTTTGTCATGAATAACATTCTTCTGCATGAGTATACCACATTTTATTTACCAGCCAATGGACATTTGGGTTGTATCCACTTTGGTTCTATGATGAATACTACTTTGAACATTTGAGTACAGTTTCTGTGGACATATGTTTTCATTTCACTTGGGCAGATATCTAGTTGTGGAATTGTTGAGTCATATAATAACTCCGAGCGGCTATAGATTTTACATTCTTGCCAGCAGTGTTTGAGGATTCTGATTCCAACACATGCTCGCCACCACTTGTTCTTGTCCATCATTTTGGCTGTTGCCATCCCAGTGAATGTGAAGTATCTGATAGGTCATTGTCGTTTTGATTTGCATTTTGCTGATGGCTAATTGATAGGCATATCTTTTCACATGTCTGTTGGCCATTTTTACATCTTCTTTGAGGAATATCTATTATTCCTGCCCCTTGCCTGTTTAACTGGTTATTTGTTTATTATTGAGTTGGAAGAGTTCTTTAAATATTTGGGATACAGGTCTCTGATATATGTAAATACTTTTCCCCTTCTTTACACTGTCTTTTTACTTTCTTGAAGTATCATTTGCGGCACAAAATCAAGTCCAATTTATTTTTTCTTTTATCACTTAAGTTTTTGGTGTTCTATCTAGAAGGCTTTGGATAACCCAAGGTCACAAAGATTGATTCCTATGTTTTCTGGCGAGTTAGCTCTTACATTTAGACCTGTGATCCACTTTAAGTTTTGTATTTGGTTTAAATAAGAGGTCCAGTTTCACCTTTGTGCATGTAGTTATCCAATTGTACTAGCACCAGTTTTTGAACAGACAATTCTTTCTCCAACAAATTGCCTTGGACCCTTGTGGAAAACCAATTAACCCAACATACAATAGTGGTGGTTGATCTTTTACTTTGCTTTTAGTATCTTTTGTCATATGGAGCCTTAAATTCTAATTAATCAAATTAATTTTCTGTCTTATGGTATGTGAATTTTATATCTTCCTCAAATACTACTTTATCTTGAATCATAAAGATATTTTCCTAGATTTTCATTAAGAGTTTTAAAGCTTTTTTGCCCACATTTTATAAACTCCTTCTCTTTAGATGTATTGATCTCCCACTAATAATAAAACTCTGAATTCTTTTATAACTTTGCCAGAACCTTCCAGTCTGGGAGCAGATACAGATATACCAATGGATATTGATAGCAGTGACATGAACAGTGATGGTAGCCGGGGCTTGGATGACACAGAAGAGCCATCTCCTCCAGAAGATAAAATGTTCTTCTTGGATCCGTCCGATCTTGATGTGGAAAGAGATGAGGAAGCTGTGAAAACAATCAGGTACGCACGTGCGTGGGTGTACCGCAAGCTGCTGCCAGATGCAGGGTCAGTCCAGGTGCTCCCTTGAGAAAGAATCTCCTTAAATGGACCCTAAAATGTAATTTAAGGTCTAATTAAATTGTTGCTAATTCTTTTACATGCACCACAGGATTTCTGAAGTAAATTACATCACTCTTGCCATCCACTCAACATGGGAAAGTGTGAGAATCCTTATTTTCCTGAGGAGAAAAACGTTTTATTTAAATGTAGTCTAGATGTGATCTCTCTCTCTCTGGAGCAGCCACCACAAGGTGTCAGAATTGAACTGTCAGTTAAAGCAACCAGTTTCTTCGTACAGGCAGATTATCGGATGTTAGAAACACCATTATGAATGTATACCTACCAATGTTGCACAAGGATAATGGTGATGAATTTGGGAGTGATTAATTAGACTATTAGCACTTTGTAAAAATGCTGTTGGATTATAAAACTTGTAAATATCCCCTTATGTTTATAGAAATTCAGTTTTTCTATGTATACAGCTTTATAGGATGTACTACTTTGTAATAAAATGTTAATATTTTGGCAGGTTTTGTTTTTCAGTGGCAACCAGTAGGTATTTAGAGAAATTGGATCACTTATCAATCTCACATGGCTGACTTGTCCTTTATTAATTTTGGCTTATCATTAGATTATAGCTATTACTATCATTCTCATTTTGAACCAAAACTTAATGTTTACCCAGTTTGGAGACTATCAAGAGAACTTAGCTAGCTTCCTAATTTAAGAGAAAATATTTAACTGAGACTGAAAATATTTAACTGAGACTAAAATTGAAAAACCATGTGTTTTCACACATACCCCACAAATTGTTCTTTTCCTCTAGCTACACTGTTCCTGACCCATGTTTTAGTATTACCTGATTTGACCGGTGCATTATTTATTATTGTTATTTTCTTAATTGTTATCTGTAAACATTTTCCTTTCAGTGTCTTCTGCTAGAAATACTTTTTGCTAACAACATGAATAATGGAATTTGACATTTGAACCATGTAAATTTGGGTATAGATATACTCACTTTTTACCTTACTATGAATTTACGAATTAACCATGCTGCCTAGGGCAAAAGCAGCTTTCTCAGCAGCAGTCCCAAATGAGATTCATCTCTCTCCCAGGCTTCATATCTTCCAGTTAAGGAGGATTCTTTCTGCTCTGTGCATTGTTTTGTGTTATGACCCATCAAAAAATATTGCTAACAAATAATGAGGAGTTGCAGTATTATCTTAGTCTTTTATAAATCAACTGGGATTATTTTCTTAAGCTATTTCTCTAAGATATTTTGAAAAATTGTAGCTCAGTTATCTTAAAAAGAGCTGATGAGTTTACAGTATTTATATGATGTTTAAAAATTGAGATTATCAATATTTTATCATAAACTCTAAATGTTTTTTAGTCCATCAACAAGCAGTAATATTCCGCTAATGAGGGTTGTACAGTCCATCAAGCACACAAAGAGGAAGAGCAGCACGATGGTGAAGGAAGGGTGGATGGTCCATTACAGCAGCAGGGACACGCTGGTCAGTAATCACATACATTGTAATATGGTAGTGAATCTTTGTTACGTGCTTTGCTTTATGCATTTTTAAAATCAAGATGATAATTGGATCTGTATTAAGACATTTTAGTACACTAGAACTGTAGTTACATTTGTAAAGAGTTTTCAAAAGACAGAACTTTTATTTTTACAAACCAGTAGAGCAGTAGAGATTCAGAAAGTATCTGGGGATACATCACCAAATACAAAATCTGTGAAAGAAATAATTGATAAGATGGACTTCATTACAGTTAAAAGCTTCTGGTCTGCAAAAGACAGTGTCAAGAGAATAAGACAAACACAGACTAGGAAGAAATATTTGTAAAAATCAGATAAAAGACTGTTCTCCAAAATATACAAAGAACTCTTAAAACTCAACAGTAAGAAAACAAACAACCCAATTAAAAAATGAGTTAAAGACCTCAACACATACCTCACCAAAGAAGATACACAGATGGCAGATAAGCATATGAAAAGGCGTTCCATATCGTATGTCATCAGGGAAATGCAAATTAAAACAGCAATGGAATACCACTACACACTGATTGGAATGGCCAAAACCTGAACACTGACACCACCAAAGGCTGGCAAGGATTTAGATAGAGCAGCACATACTTTCATTGCTGGTGGGAATGCAAAATGGTATGGACACTTTGGAAGACAGTTTGACGGCTTCTTACAAAACTGAACATACTCTCACCATATGATCTAGCAGTTGCACTCCTTGGTTTTTACCCAAAAGATATGAAAACTTATGTCCACACAAAAACCTGAATATGGATGATTGCAATAGCTTTATTCTTAATTCCCAAAACTTGGAAGCAACAGGATGTCCTTCAGTAAGTGAATTGACAAATAAACCACAGTACATACATCCAGACAATGGAATATTATTCAGTACTAAATAGCAGTGAGCTATGAAAAGACAGGAAGGAATCTTAAATGCATATTACTACGTAAAAGAAGCCAGTGTAAAAAGGCTACATTCTGTATGATTCCAAATATATGACATCTGGAAAAAGCAAAACTGTGGAGACAATAAAGAATATCAGGGGATTGGTGTTAGGGGGCAGGTAGGCATGAATAGGCAGAAAGAACACAGAATTTTTAAGGCAAGGAAAATACTGTATAAAATATAATGATGGAAACCTGTCATCATACATTTGTCCAAACCCAAAGAATGTACAACACCAGAGTGAACCTGGACTTTGTGATTATGATGTGTCAGTGTAGGTTCATCACTTGTAACAAGGGTATGATCCTGAATGAGGATGTAGATAATGGGGAGGCTATGCATGTATGGGGGGCAGGGGGTATATGAGAAATCTCTGTATCTTCGCTGTAATTACACTGTGACCAAAAATGGCTGAAGTCTTCATTTTAAGAAATAAAGAGACATGTAAAAAAAAAAAAAGCCCACATGCCAAAAAAACAAAAGAAAGACAAGTGACAAACTGGAAAAAGTATTCTGAAGTCATAATTTAGACAAGGATTAATTTCATTATATGTAAACGATGACAATAAATTGATCAGAAAAAAAACCAGACAACACAGTCAAAGAATGGGCAAAGAATATCAGCAGAGTTCACAATTAAGGAAATACATATGACTTTAAACATAAGAGCTTTATCTCATTTTAATTTTTAATAAAAAGTACATTTTAAACTTTCACTGAATTACCAGCTTTTATTTATCAGTGTAGCCAAGATGAAAAGTAACGTAACTACATTAGTGAAGGTTTGAGTAAATAGGTACTTATATTGCTGATGAAACTATAAATTGGGTCAAATCTTACGAAGGGTGATTTGACACTGTCCAGCAAAATTACACGTGTATATATCTTCTGTCCCAGTGACCCAGATTAGAAATGTAGCCTATAGGTAAATTACGTGTCTGCGCATGTGTACCAGGTATGTATTTGGGCACACATGCATAAAATTCTCTAAAAGGATTCCTGGAAACCTACTACCATTGCTTACCTGGAGTAGGGTGGGAGTGGGTGTGAGCGGTGGTGGGAGTATATTTGTCACTCTGTATCCTTCTTATATTTGCAGAATTTTGACCCTCATGAATTTTAAACCTACAGAAATACAAACTTATGAATAGAAATGAAAGGGAAAGGAAAGGGACAGGTACTTTGGAGGAATCATTATTTTTATACCTCAGACGTTTATGACCTTTATTTTATAGAGAAAGAGGCATTACTGGAGACTGGACAGCAAATGTCTAACATTGTTTCAAAATGAATCTGGATCAAAGTATTATAAGGTAAAGATACCACATTTTGAAAAATATATACATTGAAATATTGTTTATTTTCCAAATATTCAGTAATATTCATTAATTATTATATTGGCATGTACCTATTTTGACTCCGCCTAATATCACATATAGAAGTCACTGTTAAGTTCCTTGTTAAAATAATTGCCCCCTCCATTTCCCCCTCACAATAGCCCTGTTACCCAAGGTTGTTTTTTGTTGTGTGTTCCTTTGGTTTTGGCCTGCTTGTCAGGTTGTTACTGATTGCCTTTTGGACACTTTGATTTAGATTGGGCAGCGTAGTAAATCCCATGATCATTGCCTGTCCAGAAGAGGCCAGTGTGGGATTTGGTGTTCTCTAGTGCTCCATTTTATCTTAGGCCCCGAATCCCCCGAATTTTGGGATTCTTCTCCATCTTTGTATAGTCTTCTTTGCTTGGCTTGCTCCACCCTTTGCCATGTCACAGACGGACACCAAACAAAATTGCAGAGTGTAGCAATTGTATCCTTAAGAAAGAGAATAGAAACTAACGACTTGCTTTGATCTGGTTGGGTTCTTTTAATTCCTTTTTTTTGCGTTAGGAAATGGATTTCATATAAATACTTGTTACATTTATGGGCAGAACCAGACAGAATGCTCGAACACCCTATACTAACATTCTACTTTTGCTCTTATTTTTGCTTTGTTCTTCCCTGAGGGCTGTATCTCGCAGACAGCCGCTGGTAGAGAAGTAATTGTTGAGTTTATTTAATGACAATTGGAAAGTGACAAGTGTTGGATATAGTGGCAGTTACCCTCCCGGATCCTCTCCTTCCTTGCAGTCTAATGATCTGCTGCAGCCCTGAATCACTGCCTTAGTTATCATACTCTATGCTCTGCCTTCGGCATTGTTGGGCATGCAGATCATTCCAGGCAGATACTATTTTATAAGACTTGACTATGTGTTCCATGTACCACATACTTGTGTTCATCTTAATGCATTCATTAGAAATGCGTATCTCTGTTTAGTGTATTTGAAAATAAAAACAAAGATGTATTCATATCTTTTAATGCTTAATTTTTTACTTCAGGAAATTCCACTTTCAGAAATTCTCCGCATATCTTCGCCACAAGATTTCACAAACATTTCACAAGGCAGCAACCCACACTGTTTTGAAATCATCACTGATACTATGGTATACTTTGTTGGGGAGAACAATGGGGATAGCTCCCACAATCCTGTTCTTGCTGCCACTGGAGTTGGAGTTGATGTAGCACAGAGCTGGGAAAAAGCAATTCGCCAAGCTCTCATGCCTGTTACCCCTCAAGCAAGTGTTTGCACTTCTCCAGGGCAAGGGAAAGATCACAGTAAGCAATAAGCTTGTTGATGGCTTTTTTTCCCCTCTCTGGTTCTTAAGCATTTTGTGGGTGTGGTTGTGTTTCTGCATGTATTTCTTTTTCTTTCTTTCTTTCTTTTTTTTTTTTAAGTTTTATTTATTTGAGAGAGAGCATGAGCAGGGTGGAGGGGCAGAGGGAGAAGCGGACTCCCTGCTTAATCTCAGTCCCGGTCCCGGGACTCCGGGATCATGACCTCAGCCAAAGGCAGATGCTTAACCGACTGAGCCACTGAGGCGCCCCTCTGTATGTATTTCTAATGCTCACTTTAAGCTTCATCTGTACTAACCAATACTGTTAGTTAATTCCTTTATATAGTTATGTTATTATAATGTATACATACAATCCCTAGAGCTAGGTTCCAGAGTCAGTTTCCCTACATTCACATACTGGGTCTGCCAGCCTGTTATCTGATCTTAGGCAAAACCTTACCTCTCTGTAATAGTACCTACTTTATAAGGTTCTCAGCATTGAAGGAAAGAGAACCAGTAAGGGATAGAACAGTGTTTGGTATCCATGAACCTCAATGGATTAAGCAGGCTAGTAGTATTTTGCTTTGTGGTGGGATATGAACAGGTGATTGAATATTATGGTTTACATCATGCTTGTGAAATCTATGAAGTCAGAAATGCTGTTTTTCATTTAACTGAATTAAAACATTCAGAAATACTAAAAAATTATTAAAACATGGTCTTTGCACCAACAAAATTTATAAAATAAAACCTAAATTTGATACAGGATCAAGTGAAAGCCATAACATAATGTCACTTTTATGTCATTGATGTTATTTATGGGGAAACATCATTCATTAGACAAATATATTTAAATCGAAATAGGTATCAACCAGTTCCTAAGTGTACTTTATTTCAGTTGAGCTATATTATTTCATGCATTTATTCTTGGCATTATACTGGGCTCTGAGCTAGAATACAAAAGAAACACAGAAATTAAGGGAGAAAGGACTTACAAGCATTAAGTGTTAAGTGATAGCATAAGGCAGTAGAATGCAGAAGTTAGTAGTGCATCACCTGGGGAATGCAGATATGGATAGGAGGAGTAAGCAGAGCCTTGGTGATAGAAAAAGTCTGATTTGGACCTTGACCGTGGATCTCAAGTAGGTTAGGATAGGAGAAATCGAAAGGGAAGGGTGAAGGGGGATAGTGTTACTCTGGTTAAGGAGACGAGTGTGATCAAAGGGATGAAAGTAATGACTGTGAACATGTTTGGTGTTTAATATTGATTCTTAGAGGATGAATCAGATGGATATTTACTGTGTTTTGGGGGATTTTAGGCAAAAGTTTGATATCTTGATTAAAGCCATGGACCTTTTCCCCCAGAAAATAATAGAGGGACATAAATACAAATTTTATGTATAGCGAGGTGTAGGAACGTTCTCCATTCTCCAGCCCATCCAGGGACCTCCTCCCTCGGGTTAAGAGTCTCTAAAAGCAGAATGGCAGAAGGGTTAAGAGTGAGGATGCTAGAGAATGAAAGCACAGTCGCCACTTACTGGCTATGTGATCTCGGTCTCCAGTCACTAAAGTGGGAAGAATAATAAATGCATATAATGCACTTAGCACAGTTCCTGGCACATTGGTAATACTATTACTGGGTTGTTGACTGCTGCTGCTGGTTTTTCTGGAGTGGAGTTCTGGGAAGCATAGAAAATAAATCTAGGTGGAGCTAGACAGTGGAGGCCTTTGAAATGAAATCAGTATTGACTTACACTAGGAAAATGGAATGATTGAAAAACAAAGCTTTAGACATTTTAACATTGTTGATGCTATGCCTTTTTTGTTCATTAATATTTGAATTATTTAAAATATTTTAAGATTGACTTAATATTTTTAAATGCAGTCTTTGACAGTCCTATTAATTATTTTTGACATAGAGTATGCTTACATTTTTCTTGTTTTAAATTTTTATATTTGGGATCATAAAGGAAATTTCACATCTTGTTTCTTTGAGTTCTCTCTGAGATTCTAGATGTTTGAGACCTAGTCTCTTATGTACTTTCCATGTGGCCCTTTTCTCTTTTTTGTCAGTTACTTCCTTTGTTTACCAAAGTAATATAGACATGTAAACTTCACAGTACTATGGAATATAGAATGAGACAGTCCTTCCTGTACCCTTATAATACCCCCTTATTCCTGCTTCTATATCTCCCCCCCTCAGAAAAACCATTATTAATAATTTTGTGTATATTTCTTGGTTTGGGGGGAATGGAAGCTGGTCCTAGCTGTACTTTATATTTTTATTTTTAGAAAAAATGTAATACTCTCTTCTTTTTGCAACTTGCTTTAATCCACTATTAAATTAATATGTATCAGATGTATTTCAGTGTCAGTATATAGATTTATCTGATTTATCTAATTTTTATTATTAAAGTAATACCTGCTTTTTATGTTCTAGAAAATGTAGGCAGTATATAAATGTATAAAGACTAAAGTCTTTGTTCCCCAACCCTTACTCTGTCATTCACCAGAAGTATCATATTTTCTTTGTTTTTAATTCAAATGCTGCTGCCTTAGAACCTGCCTTTCTAACTTAATATGCCATGGATAGCTTTCTAACTCAGTATGGATAGCTCTGTTTAGATAGTATTTTTTTGTGTGGATGTATCATATTTTATTTGGCCAGTTTCTTGTTGATGGGTTAGTATTGTGTGTATGGATAAATTTTTTTAAAGAACATAATTGTGTTAACTGTATGTTAGCCAGTTTTTAAAATTTAATATAGTGTGGGCATTCACATGTCAGCAAATTTAATATTAAGTCATACAACAATTTTGTTCTTTTCTCATGCATCATCCTCCTGTTTTACAGAAGATTTGTCTACTAGTATCTCCGTATCTAATTGTCAAATCCAGGAAAATGTGGTAAGTAAAAATTACAGCTAAAATATGCAAATTGGGTAATTAAAATAGGTAAAATAAGATGTGAAAATCTTACTGATTCTCTTTTAAATACAGAGAACAAACGTGGTTGCCAGAGGGGAGTTGGGTGAGGGATGGGTGAAATAGATAAAGGGAATTAAGAATACATTTATCTGGGCGCCTGGGTGGCTCAGTGGGTTAAAGCCGCTGCCTTCGGCTCAGGTCATGATCCCAGGGTCCTGGGATCGAGGCCCATATCGGGCTCTCTGCTCAGCAGGGAGCCTGCTTCCTCCTCTCTCCTCTCTCTGCCTACTTGTAATCTCTCTCTCTGTCAAATGAATAAAAAAAAAAAACAAAAAAAACAAAAAAACAACCTTTAAAAAAAAAAGAATACATTTATCTTTTTTTTTTTTTTAAGATTTTATTTATTTGACAGAGAGATCACAAGCATGCAGAGAGAGGAGGAAGCAGGCTCCCTGCTGAGCAGAGAGCCCAATTGGGGCTCCATCCCAGGACCCTGAGATCATGACCTGAGCCAAACGCAGAGGCCTAACCCACTGAGCCACCCAGGCGCCCAAGAATACATTTATCTTGATGAGTCCTGAGAAACATTTAGAATTGTAAAATGACTATATTGTACACCCAAAACTAATATAATACTGTATATTATATTTGAATAAAAAAAAGTTCATAGGCCAAAGTATTGAGCACTTGGCCTGAAGACACCAGCTAGAATTTGTAGCTCATAACTACTCTAAGGAGTTCTGCTTTATGAAGGAAACTAAGGCAAATGTTTTAAATTGTGAAAATAAAGATAACTTTTTCAAAAGTGATAGTAGAATATTACATAGTGATAGGCTAGTTCAAAGAGAAGGGAGAGATTACTTCTTGCTGGTCAGCAAAGGAGGAAAGCTTCCTCAAGGAAGTGAAACCTGAGCTGTGCCCACAAGGATGGAAAGGCATTTCGGCTGAAGTGTGGAGAGGATGAGGGCAGGGGAACAATAGTCCGGGCAGGTACAGGGACCGGGATGGGCAAATAGAGGGAAGCAGGACATACAAGACTTTTAAGGAATAGTGAACAGAAGAAATTTAGCCACATATATAGGTATGTGTTAGGGATTATGACAGAGGTCAGCATACTTTCTGTAACAGAATAGATAATATTTTAGGCTTTGGGGCCCATACCCAATTACTTGACTCTGCCATGGTAGTGAGAAAGCATCCATAGGCAATGCGTAAAGGAATGAACATGACTGTCCCGGTATAACTGTATTTATAGACGCTTGAATTTGAATTTTATATCATTTTCACATGTCAAAAAATACTTTTATTATTTTCCCTTTTTAAACCATTTGAAATGTAAAGTCTATTCTTGGATCAGGAGCCCATAAGAGACAGCAGACTGGATTTGGCCTGTAAACTAATTTGCCAACCCTGGATTAGAAAGAAAAAAAGACTAGAAAAAAGAAGTCATAAAATAGTTCATTGGCTACATATAAATTTCTCTGATAAAAATCTCACCATCTTGGGCACCTGGGTGGCTCAGTGGGTTAAGCCTCTGCCTTCAGCTCAGGTCATGATCTCAGGGTCCTGGGATCGAGTCCCTTGTCTGCCTGCCTCTCTGCCTACTTGTGATCTCTCTCTATCAAATAAATAAATAAAATCTTTTAAAAAAAAATCTCACCATCTTCCACTTGGGCATCTGGCTGTAATACCCCTGTAGCATACAGATGTTGGCTTTTCTAAGATTGCAGTGAAGACTGGATATCCAGTAGTGTTACAGGGAATAGAGGATTTCAAGGAAATGTAATCTGTGTGTCTTTTGTCGTAGTGGTAGGTAGAATAGATACCAGATTCTTGGGGAGGAAAAGGGGAATTACACAAACATGAGATCACTAACTTTGAAGGGTCCCCTGAGAACTTGAGGGATATGCCCATTCATAGCTGAGAAGGTAAAAGGTTCGGAACTGGTCTTTGTGAAAACCTTTTCTAGCACTTATTATTTGACTAATGGGTGTTCCCTCATCTAATTTGATTAGAACCAAAATTTCCTTGGTTAAAGAAAAAGTTGATTAAAGTTGGGAAGCATACAAAAGTGATTCTTATAAACCTTAAAATTTTCATTATACCTTAAAACATGCATATATACACATTGATTTGCTTTTGTCACAGGGCTGAGACTTCTTTAAGTGTGGGTCTACTAAGTAGAGTTCCACTTTGTCTTTCTTACATCAGCCACACCTATAATGTAGTACTTCAGTTCTAATGCTAACCACCCTGATTTCGTGCAGGCTCCACATGTTAAGGCACAGTTCCTAACAAGGCTGCCCTCCCTTCAGACACCAGCCACAAGTGCAGGAGTCCCCAGTTCACCCATACTTCTGACCAACTGGCTACAGAGTCTGGATTCCCACAAACCACTCTGAGGTTTAGTAATTCACTAGAATGGCTCAGAACTCAGGAAAGTGCTGGGCTTAGATTTACAGCCTTATTATAACAGACAAAAATCAGGATCAGCCAACCAAATACACATAGGGTACAGTCTGGGAGAGTTCTGAATGTAGAGCTTCTGCATTCTCTCCCTGAAATCAGGACATGCAACCCTACAGCACAGTGATCTGTCACCAGCCTGTAAAGGTACCTGGTTACCTTAGTGTACAAAGTTTTTATTGGAGTCTCATTAAGTAGGCATGATTGACTAAAGCATTGGCCACATGATTGAACTCAATCTCCTACCCCCCCTTCTCCTCCCCTGAGTTTGAACTGGTTCAAAGCCCCACTGCTCTGATTCATGGTTGGTCTTTCTGGTGACCCTCCCCCATCCTGAATCAATTTGTTAGCATAATTCGGGTGTGATCCAAGGGGCTCATGAATAACGTAACATAAGATGCTCCTATGAGTTGGGAAATTCCAAGGATTTAGAATCTCTCTCTTACGAACCAGGGACAAAGGCCAGTCAAGTTCTTATTATACAACAACACCCATAATGCATTCTTTATAATGTCCGATTTTTGTTTCTTTAAAGTAGAAGCAGGGATACTTGTGAAATATTCTGAGAAAAGAATCCTCACTCCCACAATCTTTGGTATTCATTTTGCTCACGGATAAATTGACAGCTATAGTTTTGGTGTCTCACCTTTATGGAGTTGTTTTTTTTTTTTTTTTAAGAGTTACTTATTTGAGAAAGAGAGAGAGCCCAAGCAGGAGGGGCAGAGGGAGAGATAATCTCAAGCAGATGCAACACTGACCATGTAGCTCAATGCGGAGCTCAATCTCACAAACCTGAGATCATGACCTGAGCCGAAACCAATAATCAGATGCTTAACTGACTGTACCACCCAGGTGCCCCCCTTTATAGAGTTTCTAAAACTACTTCATTTTCATAGAAATCTCTCAAGTTTCATTGACTTATATAGTATACATACTTAGTTTTTTATAATTATATAATCTATAACAAGTACATTTGGCATAATGGGTTTGGGAACAAATTCAGTTTTTAAGAGTCACTCATTGGGATACCACATGCATTTTATTAGGCCGCTATATATAGTCAATATATTCTTTTCAGAGGGAATGGAAAAGTACAGGTTATTCTGAGGAATTAGTAAAGAAAAGGTGTTAGGAGAGCCTCTACAAATAAATAGAATTTATTTGACCCTGATATGTCCTGAATTATTTATCTTTTTATAGATTTTTATGTTTCCCTAATATATCATAAGCCTCTTAACTAGGTGTATTTTACAAATTAGGTACCTTTTACAGAGTCCTCTATACAGTTAGGGCTCAATAAATGTTGATGACAATCATAAAATCATAGGCATTTTTTAAATTAGGAAGGACCTAGAGGTGTAGACCAATACTTTGTTACAGATGAGAAAGCCAAGTCCAGGGAAGTCAACAATTTAAAGATTACCTAATTTCAACAGAAATTAGGACATCAGATTTATAGAATTACCGATTTATATGCCAGGCCCTGGACTTGACACTTGGTATGTATCTTCATTTAACTTACTTAAAAATCCAGTGAAATAGATGTTATCATATCCCCTTTACGGGTGAGAAATTGAGGTCTGTGCGATTCCGTTTGAGTTGCTGTGACACAGGTGCTGGTGGGGAGTGTAATACTGACAGAGATAGTGTCTGACTTCATGCCGACTGTGGCCCAGGCCCGGACGAGGGAGCCCCTGATTGAAGCGCTAGGGAGGGGACTGGAGAGCACCTGCCAGGAATATTCCCACAGCAACAGCCAGCACCCGGGAGGAGGGGAGGGAGGGAAGAAGAATGGGGAGGGATCCGAGTTACAGACATTCTCACACATACCCTTTTCATCAGGCTTTCAAAATGAGCCTAATTTCAATAATATAAACCCTCTGAGTTTTTCTCTCAAAGATAGCTCTCTTTAATGGTGAAATAAGTAAAATTTTAATTTTTTGTTAATTTACTTTTTATAGATCATTACTTACTAAATACAAGATTTTCTTTTATGCAAAGCATTTTCCCCCCAAAGGCCTTGTTACAGAATACATTATACTTGTATATTAAGAGTCATAGTATTAAAATTGGGCTTTTCTAGGACATGGAAAGTTTGTGTTCATAAAATATGTTAGGAAACTTAGCTGCCTCTCTCATAAAAACAAAAAGGTGTTCAGTATTAGAATGAAAAGGTCAGAGATGTTGACAGTATTGAATAGAGGGAAATAATGCTGCTTCCTCTTTCCTAAATAGGACATTAGCACTGTTTACCAGATCTTTGCCGATGAGGTGCTTGGTTCAGGCCAGTTTGGTATCGTCTATGGAGGTAAGCACCTGCAGTCTGTTGCATTTTAGACATACTCCAGAAAGCTGTGAAATTTAAAGATGTCTGCTAGCTGTTGTGTCTTGTCACACTTTTGTCGAGTGGCTTTTTTCTGAGGGGTTGACATGTATTCTTTTAGCTCTACCCTTTTCACTATGGGTATACGTTCCTTAATTGCAACTGTACACTTTACAAAGGAACAGAAAGAATCGGAAATTAGTTTCACAGTAGTCTTACTTTATCTCTTCTCATAGCTCACTCATAAAGATGTTTGTGAGGAAAAAATAATGGCTTGAAGCTTTTGTTGGGCTGTGTAGGCTCGTTTATCCAAGGATATGCTCTACTGGATTTCCAGCACAAATGGCCCCATTCGTCTGCTGTTGGCATGAATGTTGTATTGGTCGAAGACCTGAAATCTCACTGTGACTCCTGATATTGGTAGAGTCATTTAAGCTCACTGTGCATTAGTATCTTCATCTGTTTAAAGGAGCTAACGAAATTTGACCTGCATAGCTCACAGGGTTAATTAAACCTAATGTATATAAAAGTACTTCATAAGCTATGATCTAAGGTATAAAAGAAATGTTAAATCCATTTCCTCCCTTGGTGACACTCTTTAAGTAGCCTTCTAGTGGCCTTTCTGCCTCAAGGCTTGCTCTGATATGTGGTTAAATAACTGTGCTGACTCAGTGAATCTAGAATAAAATTAATTCATTGGTAAAATGCTTCTATCTTGACAGTGTTTGAAAACTAAGAGTAGTTAACTGTCATTTATTTAATAAGGTAGATTATCTTTCAACAAACAAGTTCATTCAAATTTCCTGCCATTTCAAGTAATGAAGCCGCCTTTATTAGAGGTAACTGTTAAGGAAAAATATAATTTACTTCTTAAAATTAAAGGTGAGTGAAGGAGAAAGAACAAAATCAGCCAAAGAAAAGAAATCTAAGGGGTGCCTGGGTGGCTCAGTCATTAAGCGTCTGCCCTCAGCTCAGGTCATGATCCCAGGGTCCTGGGATTGAGCCCCGCATCGCCCCGCATCGGGCTCCCTGCCTGGCAGGGGGGCCTGCTTCTCCCTCTCCCACTCCCCCTGCTGGTGTTGCCTCTTTCACTGTATCTCTCTGTCAAATAAATAAATAAAATCTTTTAAAAAAAAAATCTAAGAGTAGATATATGTCAGTTTCAGTCTTTGTTCAACTTCCTGATAAAGCTTTTATGTTGTATACGAGCTGTCAATTTGCTTTTTCTTTCTTTTCTATACTTTTTTTTAAAAAAATAGGAAAACACAGAAAGACTGGAAGGGATGTGGCTATTAAAGTAATTGATAAGATGAGATTCCCCACAAAACAGGAAAGTCAACTCCGTAATGAAGTGGCTATTTTACAGGTAATAAAACCAAGTTGGTTTTAATAATTGATTTGTGAGTTTTTAAATGCAGGTCTATTTAGTGTGCTGATAAGAATAAGGTTTGTTTTTTTCTTCTGTTTTCATCTTGTGACCTTGGGCTCAGTGGGGTAGGCATCTACATTAAATCCTTAAGTCTTTTTTTAAAAAAGGAAAAATTAAGTTATAGTAATCTAGGAGTTATAAGAACTGCCATTATGATAGTTGTTTAGAACACATTTTCATCAGTAATGTCTTAACAACAGCAACAAAAGTAAAAACTTACTCTTCATTCGTCACTCCAGAAGCTCAAAATACTTGGATACTTGTGTCCCCACATGTGACTAGGGGGTGAGCACTATACACCTGCAGTGCTCACAGATGATGTGCTTGGTTATTATAGCAATTCCTACAAAAATTAAGTCTGCTTAAAAATTGTGTACCTTTTCACAGTAGCACTTGTTACTTTATTTAAAACTCTAAAGATTTAGTTTTATGTTTTACTCCATTAAGGTACATTTTTTTTTATTAAGGTACATTTTTAAAGATATATTGGCAATGACTTAACTCCCATTAAATAAATTACTGTTTTTATTTTCACCTAACATTTTTACCTCTTTTGGGGGTCATCTGGAAGACTAAAATTTAGCTTTATCTTTATTTTTATGAATATCATATAAAACATAATATGCAAATGTCTATTCACTGTGTAGCTTTTGCATAATGTTTAAGAAATCATGGTGATATAATAGTTAATGCTGTCAGAACCCCATTTGCTTGTGAGTGAAGTTCAAGAAGACACAGCCTACTGAACTTAGGCTTCCTTGAAGAAGCAGGTAAGAAACAAACACAGGATTCATTTTACGTGTATTACATTACTGGTTACCAGCAGTGACAGTTGCCCCCTGTGTTTTTCAGAGGAGTGATAATCAAAAGATTATGGTCTACAAGCTACCTGTGGTCCCTTCAAGGTTACTTCCTCCTGTACAACTGCCTTCATATAGAAAATTAATAGAATTCAGACTGCATTAGGATGTAAATATTGTTAGTGATCTTTTTTCATATCTAATTCTGGAATCTTCTTCACTGTCCAATTAATACGCCAAAAAATGAATACATATGAAGGATATTTCTTAAGGCTTGATTCATCCTTGTCCCTCTGATTACAGACACATCTGTAAACTAAACAGTGAAGTTTTTTTTTGCCCTTGTTATCAATTGTGACTCGTAATAACTAAATTTAAGGATTTCCGGCTAATGCACAATGCAACAGTGGTAGTACAGCTTTCTGGTTATTTTCATTGATATTGCTCTACAGAGAATACAGTTAAGTGATTGTAGTATGTCTCTAAATATACTATTTTCATCTTTAATACCATACTTTTTTGTCATAGATTCTTTTCAAATTGTTTATATATAAATTTATATTTTTATTTTTAGTGAATGGCTTACTGTGTGCCAGAAGCTATACTTAATAAGTACTTTTTCTTAACATCACCCAAAAGGAAGCGGACAGGTTTAGAGTTTGAATTTAAGTCTGTCTGCAAACCACATGCCCTTTCTATTCTACCACATTGGACCTGTTCCGTGTGTGTGTGTGTGTGTGTGTGTGTGTGTGTGTGTGTGTGTGTGTGTGTGTGTGTGTACACAAAACCGTGACTTCATTTCTTTTGCAGTGTATAAATTCAACAAGTTCTTCTATATATAAAGATCAACTTTAGCCTACTTTGTATTTGAATTACAGTTCTCAGAACAATCTGAATGTGGTAAAAAAATTTTTAATGGAAACTTCTTTCAAATACTCCTTGCTGAAATTCATTACACGAGATTTAGTTATATGAGCATTTGAGCTAGACTCTTGCACATGGGTTGAAAGGAACGTACTGCACTCCCTCCACTCACTCACTCTACCCTTTGGTTCCCCACCGTCCCTCCACAATGTCATCCTTACTTTCCAGTCTTTGCCCATGATTCTTCTTATATGTGGTTCTCATTAAACACCCTAAAAAGCTGGCTGAACCCAGCTTTTGGTAGTTGATTGTGGTATTCTCAGTTCCCTGCAGCTCCACTGACATCCTTGGTTTTTCTTTCCCATGTCCTCACCTTTATCAAGAAAGGTTAGGGTAAAGACTGAGCATCTGACTGAGACTACAATTTCGACCTCTCCAGTGGCAGGGAGGAACAATTCTAGAATCATTGATTAAGCAGTGACCTTATAGTTTACCCAGGAACATTCAGCCTCTCTCCTGAATGCTTGATGATGATCTCTGTATTTCTATCAGTTTAATAGAAAGGAGGACATGGCATTTTTGGACATCTGCAAATACTCTGTTAGGTTGAGCCAAAATCTCTTGGAAAAGGTTCCACTATAGACACTACATTCAACAAATTGAGTCTCTTTTCTGAATGATGGCCACACTGTCTGTCTTGCTGTTCCTTAAGTATGCCAGATATGGTCCTGTCTCAAGGAGTTTGCTTTAGCTAGTCCCTTTGCCTGGAATGCTGTCACCCCCAATATCTACGTGGCATAGTCCCTTATCTCCTTCAAGACTTTGCCCAAATGTCATTTCCTCATGAGGCGCTTGCATTCTGTTCCCATCCACACTTACCCTCTTTTTCTTCTCTCCATAGCATTTGCCACCTTCCCATTGGGTAATTTACTAGTTTATTACCGATTGTCTCCCCACCTTGCTAGAATAAGCTCCATGAGATGAGATTTGTCAGTTTTGTTTACTCATGATTCCACACTACCTACATAGTACCAGGCACATAGCAAATACTCATTTAATGTTTATTGAATAAATGTGTTTATATGGGGGATTACCTATAACATTAAACTTTTTCATTGGAAATGTGGAATGGTTCCATTTGTATACTTTCTTAAGGTAATGTGTAGTGTGCCTATGTGTACATACAGTTATGTAAAGAAAAGGATCCATACCTACATGAGCTGTTAACATGGCTGTATCTGCTGGGGACTGTGTTGTGGGGCAGGAAAGAAACATAGTGATGCTCAAGAAACGTGATGATGGAGCTAGAGTAGAGATCTTGAGCCCGAAAGAGGGAAAACCAAATGCGGGTTATGATTGAGAATCCAGACTTAGATAAATAACTACCTTAAAAACAGAACCATCTCTTGAGCACAGACCTCCACAGATCCAGCCCCAAAGAGCCAAAGCTCTGTGTAATTGGCTAAAATTTGATTGGCAATTGGTGCCTATTCATGGACAGCATAAAATTAGCACAGTGTCAGAAGACTAAAAAGATGAGAAAGAAGAATGTAGTAGTAATGGACAAGGGCACTGGAAAGACCTCCTTTCCCCTCAGGGCATCCATTGCACTCTAGATCTTGGAAAATCCGAATCCATGATCCTGTTTGTTTGCTTTTACTGCTTATTTTTCTGTTTTTCTTTCTATGCCATGTATTCCAGACAATCGCAATACATTGTTAGATATTTGCATAGTAAAACTATTTCTTTACTTGAGTTGGTCATATAAATATCCTGCAACTCTTCAGAATTTGCACCATCCTGGGATTGTAAACCTGGAATGTATGTTTGAAACTCCAGAACGAGTTTTTGTAGTAATGGAAAAGCTGCATGGAGATATGTTGGAAATGATTCTATCCAGTGAGAAAAGTCGACTTCCAGAACGAATTACTAAATTCATGGTCACACAGGTACTTTAACTTTTCTTTTTCTTTTTTTTTTTTTTGATACAATACTTGAAAACAAAGAGAATTAAATAGCAGTGCTTTTACATAGCGGGTTATTGTGGGAATTTTTAACCTTGAAGAACAGAGTAATACTTCAGTTAAAACCTGATGAACTGTAGTGGACTTTTCAAATTATCATACCATTCAAGAGCTCAGGTGGGGGTTTAACTATGATTTTTTTTCCAAGCACTGAAAAAATTGTTTTCTTCAATAACAGATCCTTGTTGCCTTGAGGAATCTACATTTTAAAAATATTGTGCACTGTGATTTAAAGCCAGAAAATGTGCTGCTCGCATCAGCAGAGCCATTTCCTCAGGTAAGATACTCTCTAGAACCTTTTTAAGTATCTGACAATATTACAAAACACCCATGTAATGAAAGGGAGTGCTGTAGGTGCAGATATACAGCATCAACAGAAGTAATTAGCCTGTAACTGCCAGTGAGGATTAATACTTGACATAATTTGAACTCTGATCTTATTAATTATATTGTTTAAGACTCTTTGGACTTAGCCAGACCTCAAGGAGTAACTTTTTGCACGTAGACTACAGTTGTTGATCCAAAATTATTTCGTAATCTACAAAAATGCTTCATAAACCCAAAGTTTGAAACAGTTATCCTGAGGAATATATGTTGGCAGTACCCATAAATATTTTTCATGCTTATCATTGGTGAATTCTCCAATCAGCTAGACTATCTATTGACAAACTATTAATTTATATACATTTGAAAAATGCGCAGACAGCTAGACTAAGGACAATTGATTATTTCGCTTGAGTTAAATGCAACTCAAATTGCCTTTCAAAGAAAAAGGTGGGTTTTTTTTTAAGATTTTATTTATTTGAGAGCGAGAGAGAGGAGAGGGGGTAGGGTCAGGGAGAAGCAGACTCCCCACTGAGTAGGGAGCCCGATGGAGGGCTCAATCCCAGGACTCCAGGATCATGACCTGAGCCACCCAGACACCCGAAAAAGATTATTTTTAAAAATTACTCAACTCTTACAAGGAAGTCATCCTATTCTTTAATAATGCTTATGTGGGCACCTGGGTGGCTCAGTGGGTTAAAGCCTCTGCCTTCGGCTCAGGTCATGATCTCTCAAGGTCCTGGGATCGAGTCCCACATCAGGCTCTCTGCTCAGCAGGGAGCCTGCTTCCTCCTCTCTCTCTGCCTGCCTCTCTGCCTATTTGTGATCTCTCTCTCTGTGTCAAAAAAAAAAATTAAAATAATGCTTATGTGGTTAAAAGGGATTCCCTATCATTATGAGGTCAAAAAGTTTCCCTAATAGTTGGCGTGATGTTTTAAATAAAGTGTTTCCATACATTATCATTTCATTTGATCTTCAGAATAGTCTGGGCAAAGGACGCACAACCCTAGAGTGAGGCTAAAACCCCATCTGTCTGACTTCTATTATGAACAAAAGGAAAATAACATCATTCACTTGACATTTCTTGTTGCCCAAGTGCTAGCTATCACCACACTTCATTATTCAGTTGCCAAACTGCCATGGCATCTTTATCAAGATGTTACTAGAAATATGGCATTTAACAACAAAAAAGGCAGTTCACATGTCTTCACGGTCAATAATCTTATTCTTCCAGGACTCAGAGGGAGCCACATTCAGTAAAGACACAGAACAATAATCATAAAAACATGCCCCAGGATCCATGTCTTACTAAATAGCAAGAACTATTTGAATACACCTTCATCTTTGCTTTCCAGGCACTGTTACACCATTGGTTGTAGAGGCTAAATCCCTTTTTTCTCAATTTATCATAATGCTTTCTGTGAAGATATTTTGTGAGTCAGGGCATTTCCTCCGGAAGGTACTTGGCATTTGTTTATTCAGCATGGATGTGTCATTACTCCCCCAAATCCAAACTTCTTCTAGAAGATGGGCATCAAAATAAGTGCTCTGAGCTCTGCCAAGCTCATCACACTTCCAGAACGCTCTTCCTAAAAGGATATTGTAGTGACTGTGGCTACCTTCAAATAGAACTTTTTTCAGATCCAAAATCTGACTAGCCATCATTTGTTCCACAGTCCTAAAAAACACTTTTGCTCTTTTTTTTTTTTACATTTTTTTTAAATTTTATTTTTATTCTTTGCCAAGGGGTACAGGTCTGTGAATCATCAGGCTTACATCTTTCACAGCATTCACCAAAGCACAAACCCTCCCCAATGTCCATAACCCATCCACCCTATCCCTACCCTCCCACCCCCCAGTAACCCTCAGTTTGTTTTGTGAGAT
>LNAC01000316.1:1455414-1518103 GCA_002007465.1 Ailurus styani | reverse complement strand
ATCATATGATAATTGTCTTTCTCTGATTGACTTATTTCGCTCAGCATAATACCCTCCAGTTCCATCCATGTCGTTGCAAATGGCAAGATTTCGTTTCTTTTGATAGCTGCATAATATTCCATTGTATATATATACCACATCTTCTTTATCCATTCATCTGTTGATGGACATCTAGGTTCTTTCCATAGTTTGGCTATTGTGGACATTGCTGCTATAAACATTCGGGTGCACGTGCCCCTGAGGATCACTACCTTTGTGTCTTTAGGATAAATACCCAGTAGTGCGATTGCTGGGTCGTAGGGTAGCTCCATTTTCAACTTTTTGAGGAATCTCCATACTGTTTTCCAGAGTGGCTGCACCAGCTTGCATTCCCACCAACAGTGTAGGAGGGTTCCCCTTTCTCCGCAACCTCACCAACATCTGTCGTTTCCTGACTTGTTGATTTTAGCCATTCTGCTGAAAACACCTTTGCTCTTATTCTTTCAAGCAAACTCTAGCATTACTCTTCTATAGGCTACATTAATAGTCCTCTTTACTACACCTCAGTTTACTTGCCAACTAATCCTCAGGTATATAGATTCTAGGATAAAGCAAAATAAAGGGTCAGTTTTTAAGTACTGACTTGTTTTTCATTCAGCACACATATATTAAGTGCCTTTATGTGCCCAGGCACTGCAAGGTCACTGAGGATTCAGAAATGAGACACATAATTTCTGCTCACAAATGATAGAAAAGTAGCTCCTTAAAAGCCAAATGCTAAAAATAAAAATAAATAAATAAATAAAAAATAATCACCCTCCCATTTCATCAAAAAACTTTGACCACTTGTACCACCAGCCTGTTTTTTGGCATTCTGGAAACTAGAACTTAAAAGTAGTTTTTTGAAATAGCACTAGGGAAGCTCTTCACACTATGTCAGTAATACATCACAGGGTTATAAATGTCCCTGCCTCTTGGCAAAAGGGTATTTTACAATTTCATTATCTGCATTCATTTGACATTCATAATCAGTACAGTTGGCAGGTGTGTTGAAATGATTCAGTATCATACTTAAGGACAGGTGTGTATAGAGAGATTGACAGATGAAAATACAAAATTAACATCTTTTTATTTCCAGGTGAAGCTGTGTGACTTTGGTTTTGCACGCATCATTGGTGAAAAGTCATTCAGGAGATCTGTGGTAGGAACTCCAGCGTACTTAGCCCCTGAAGTTCTCAGGAGCAAAGGTTACAACCGTTCTCTAGATATGTGGTCAGTGGGAGTTATCGTCTATGTTAGCCTCAGTGGCACGTTTCCTTTTAATGAAGATGAAGATATAAATGACCAAATCCAAAATGCTGCATTTATGTACCCACCAAATCCCTGGAGAGAAATTTCTGGTGAAGGTAAAAAATGTTTCATCTCTGTGCCCTTTAGTCTAAAAATCTTTGTGATCTCAAATCAGCCTGTCTTTTCTGTTTCATCTTTTAAATTTCTCATATTCATCTTTCAAATTCATCCAGTTTTTGAGCACTCTTCCTTCTGCATTGTCTCTTTTCTAATTTCCTTATAGCACTACAGCATAGCACTAATCCAGTCCCCAAGCTCCCCCTTTTGAAACTACTAAAATATCTTAACTCCTATCTATTAGACACTTCCCCGGTCCTTCCCAGTCACCACTGGAGCCAAATCAGTCTTTAGGAGACGCTACTTTCATCTCAATCTGCCCCAAACACCTTGGCCTCCCTTTAACCATGTTGCAGCTATGCAGGTCTCCCTGAGACAGCCCAAGTCTACCTGCCGTCCTCTCCTTCCGTGCTCCCCTCCATAAAACCTAGTTGTTTTCTCTTCCCACCTACTTTCTGCATTTTGCTTAGGCCTTTCCCCTGCCTACAGTCCCTCTTCCTCGATACTGAAATCCTTCTAGTCCTTCAAGACTTGTGGCACATCTATGAAGTCTTCGTGAGCCCCTCATCTAAACTTGGTACGATCAACTTAGGCTATTAGGAGGAGATATTTTTCCTTTAGTATTCTTTCTGTTCATAATTACTTACTTTCAGAACTAGATTGTAAGCTCCTTGAATGGAGGGAGACCTGTCTTTATACCTAGAATGAACTTTATAGACATTCTCCACTTTATTTGCAACCCTCCTGGGGACCAGTTCTAGGAAACAGGATACATCTCTTTTTCCCTGCCCAGTATAGGTTTTTGAGCTTGCAAGCCTGGGTTCTGTACCCATAAAGAATGCCTTGGCTATCCCTCTTTTAGTTTTTGATACCGTAGGGAAGAGCACACAAGTTATTTAACAACCGCATATTGAATAGAATCCTACGTGGGAAATACCCCACCTGGATTTAGCCAACCTTTGGAACAAGGGTCTTTTTTGTTTTCCAAAAGTACCAGACCTAATCATAGGGATTAAAAGCCCATTTAACTGGAAAACCTTGAGGAATAAGGTATGAGGACAGTAGCAGGTCTCCTTGGTCATGAACAGCTAACTGAATGTATGTGTGAGAGTTTCTCTTAGAGTTCCTCTTAGAGTTCCTGGGGCAGTTTGGTCTGCAGACCTCTTCTATCAGAATAATCAGTTGGGTGAGTGTACTAAAACGAAAACCCCTGGCTATATCCCAGAGATTCCACTCTACCAGTGGGCATGACACCAGGAATGCATTTTAATAAATACCCCAAATGATTCTGTTGCACATGGTGGACAACCACTTAAGGAACAGCAGGTAAAAGTTTGAANTTTTAAAGATTTTATCCAGGGCGCCTGGGTGGCTCAGTGGGTTAAAGCCGCTGCCTTCGGCTCAGGTCATGATCCCAGGGTCCTGGGATCGAGGCCCACATCGGGCTCTCTGCTCAGCAGGGAGCCTGCTTCCTCCTCTCTCCTCTCTCTCTGCCTGCCTCTCTGCCTACTTGTAATCTCTCTCTCTGTGTCAAATGAATTAAAAAAAAAAAAGTTTGAAGTATTTGGAACCATAATTAAAATAATTAAAATACCTGTGGTATGCAGAAGAGAACCAGAATGGGTATGATGTAAACTTTTCATTTTGCTCATCCCTGGGTCCGGGCCTTTGTATCAGTATTTCAAACCTACTGTCACATCGCACTGTAGTCAGTACATGGTCACATGGTGATTTTGGTTTTGCAGTTGCTCCATTTCTTCAAATAACTGGATGAAATAAGTATGCCAACATCTTACCATACACACCAAACACCACACCTGTTTGTGAACTTGTAATAAGTTGCCATGTCAGTCTGGCCACATGTGTAGAGGAAGCCAAGCCAGGGACTAGGGAATGGTGTCACCGGGGGAAACAGCAAGTCAGTCTCTAATCAGTTTTTTTAATTTATTTTGAAATAATAGCCAATACTAGCCCTTATGTGCTAAGCACAACAATTCTAAGCCCTTTATGTGTATTATTTCACCTTTACAACAACCTTATTTTACAGACAAGGAAGCGGGTACTAACCGACCCTCTGCCACACTGAACGTGTACTCTGCACTGCCTCCCTAAGCAAACAGGCACACTTCCTAAGATAGGTACTCTGTAAGTTCAGTAAACATTTATGGATTGCTAACAGGGTAGCTGTAAGACTGTGGCCTTGAGAAGAGAAACCCTCGACCCTATATTTCTGTGGATTGAACTGCCTTCTAAGCAGGCTCACAGGTTTGGTTTGCCCCATATACCCAAATCTACATGTCTGATTTCGTCTTTTCTCTTAGCAATTGATTTGATAAACAACCTACTTCAAGTGAAGATGAGAAAACGTTACAGTGTGGACAAATCTCTTAGTCATCCCTGGCTACAGGTAAAANAAAAGAAAAAAAAAAAAAAAAAAAAAAAAAAAACCACTTTGTCTCTCTGGTGGTGCTTATTTGAGCCGTTAATTATAATTTGTCTTACCTAATGAAACCACTCTTTAAGATCAACAGAGTCTCCTCATCTTAGAAGACCGTTAAGTGTTGAGTGCATCTCTGGAGGTTTTGCAGTAAACCACTGAAGTGCAGAACTGATAGGTAGTTAAACTCCCATGAAATGAAAAGCAGTGATTTAGCCTTTTTATAGGACCGTATGTTTCATATCACCTTTTTGTAAGATAAGCATATTATTTTGTCAAATATATTTTACTTTAAAAATATCCACTAAAAGATTACTATTTGCATTGATGAGATCAGAAATTCCATTTAAAATGTTTGGCTGAATTCCCCCAAAAGCTGTTGTGTAGATTTGTCTAAAGATACCCCCAAACTTCAGAGTAAAGAGAAGCTTTAGAACCATTTTAAAGGGAGAGGGGGTAGCATTAACTTCAAAACAAATGCAATCATAGTTTGTCTCCATGATTATTAAATTACTCTGATAGTAGACTCTAAGTACTTTCCCCTATTTTGAGGAGTAAGGTGTGGTATAAGGTCAGAGTATAGAACTGAATGTTTTAGTGATTATTATTAGCCATCTCAGAAGCCTCAAGCAATTTTTTTTTTTAGTTGTAAAAACTAGTTACTTCATTAGAGTTTCTAAATTTGAAAAAGTATTTAACATCGCTAATTTAAATATTACAAATGGAACTTATAGTAGAGCGAGTACTTTTGGTATTGGGTTTGGGTTGTCAATTTTGTGACTAGGGTGCTAAGAAAAAAAGTTCACAGTATTTTGTTTCTTTTATACTTTATAGTCACTTCATTTTTTTCTAGGACTATCAGACTTGGCTTGACCTTAGAGAATTTGAAACTCGCATCGGTGAACGTTACATTACACATGAAAGTGACGATGCCCGCTGGGAAGTACATGCATACACCCACAATCTTGTGTACCCAAAGCACTTCATTATGGCTCCCAATCCAGATGATATGGAAGAAGATCCTTAATTATCAGTGAGCTAACTTCAATAAGGAAGGATTTCATTTTATGGACTGATACTTTGCTGCACAACTGTTGTTGTTTGTAGGTTGTCATCTGCAAGGGTGCAAAGACATGGGGGAAATAGGATAAGGAATCAGTGATACCAGTATTATAGTTCATTATGAGTAGATACAAGAGGGGAAACTGATTAATAAAAATACACAATGGAACCCAGATGAAGCTTTTCATAAATTTTTATAGCATAGCAGTGACTGGTTTTTATATTTTTTCCTAATCCTTCACTTTAGTACTATAGTGGCATTTAATTTATCTTCCCATTCCAAATGTTCTTAAATTACTTTTTAAAAATGAGAAAAAGGAAAGCTTAGTCCAGCCATTGCATATCTTGATCAAATCGTGTAAGAGTTCTAACCAGGTCTGCATGTAAGAGCTAACTGAGGAGGGGCCACTAGCATGAGATTTCCTGGGAGGGTTCTAAACATTTGTTTAACCACAGAGGCATGAGGGGTTTTTCCTAGGTGCCTGGAAATGTTTCTTAGATGCTAGGCTGTTTTACCTTATTTTTTTCTTTTTTTAGGTGACTCAAGAGTCAAAACCATGATTCCTAACCTTTGGAGCTGAATTCTTAATATGCGCTCTACAACATAAAAATTAAATTAGTCCCCTTTTGTGAGTATGTTGGAACGGCCTCTAAGATAATTTGGGACAGTTGGTGTCACAGAACCTGGAGGAGGGCCTGCTGGTCTGTCTGCTCCTCGCTCAGCATCTCTGCTCTGTACTCACGTTCCCACTGACACCACCATAATGCCACAACTGGTTTCCAACGTTCAGTGAGTAAAGAGCTGAACTTTTATTACACAGTTTATCTTTACACAGAGTTGAATAATTTGAGGAAGAAAATTATTAAAAGTAAGGCCAGTGAAAGATCAGTTAATGCTACAGAGAACAGCAAAGAGTGTATCCTTTTCTTCTCCCCTTAGTTTATTGGAAGGCTTTACAGATATCTGGAATGTTTTTAAATCAATTCTTTTAAGCAGTTCGGGGGAATGGGTGGGGTGGAGCATGAAGCATTTATTTTACTCTTTCATTTGCTCTGCTGATACCTTAGCCCTACCCTTGTAATTTTTTTTTTAACATTTCAGCACCAGCAGCCCGCTAAAGAAGTGTTTTTCTATTCAGATGTAATATTTAAGAGGTTAGACTTTTTCATAGCTTTTAAAAAGTTACTAATAGTTTTGTCCCCCAAAAAAGTTTAAGATCTGTACCACCCCCTTATTTAAAAAGAACCTAGTGGCTTTTTGTTTTTCCATTCCACAGTAATCACTGTAAACTACCCCCCCCAAAAAAGAGCAAAAGATTTGGAGTCAGAAAAACTGGGTTCCAATCTATCTGAGCCTCAAGATCCTAAATCCGTTAAATGAAGACCTCACAATGCTGTTGTGCATACTCCATAAACTAAAAACTATAAAAGTATTAACTATCATTGCCCCACTGAATCTGAGGTAGCAAGAGAAAAGAATGTCCCTGGATACAAATAGTCGGGGCCAGAGAGGGCCTTGAGAGAGCCCTGAAGCTATTCCGTTTTCTAGGACTAAGAGTGCTGTTGAGAGAGGAGCCACCATGCAGTCTCCTCTGAGCTCTGTACACATTTTTACTTACTGCCCTCACAACATCCACAAAGTACGTGCAGTATGGACTTCATCTCACAGATGAGGAAACTGAGGCACAAAAAAATTAAGTAACCAGCTGTGGAGGGTCACAGTATGTGGATGTGAACCCTGGCAGTGTGGCTCCAGTCCCCCCGCCCCGCCCCCCCCCCCCCAGCCACTGTGCTGCCCTGCCTCCCCATACACATCGCCAGGTAACAGTCCACAATGTCTCACAGTATTCATTTTCCTATGGGAGTTTAAAAAATTTAATCAAATTTTGCAAAACCTTTTAGAAATGTATTTTCTCTTTGCTAAAGGATGACTTTCCCAAATTTGTCCAAAGTTTGTTTGTTTATACCGACGTGCTAAAATGGAGTGATTCTGAGTCCCGAGGCACCCTAGTGTGGTTTTACTGCATAAGGTCAAAATTAACTGGAATGATGTTTGCTATACTTATATAATCAAACTTTACAAGCCATGAAATTAATTGCACTCTTTTTGTGTTGTTGAATGCCTAAGAAGTTTTCTAAAAAAATTTGTAAACGCACTGTCAGATAATTTGGAGTTGTCATTTACTCCAGATACTGTATAATCTGCATAACCTCTGTCTTGAAGTTGTTTTTGTATAAGAAACAATTGTTAGAAACATTTGATAATGTACAAAGTAGTCTATAATGACACTGTTCCGTACATTTTTATATTTTTTGTTACATCCCACTTTTTGTAAATATCCTAAAAGAAGCTTGATAATAAAATGTATTTCCATATCACCATACTTTTCCAAGTGAAAACCTGAGCCTATCTCTAATAGAGGTATCCAAAGAAAATTTTATTTGGTTGTGTTATCTTTCCAGGCCTTGGTAAAAAGTATTATTTTGGAAATAGTATTTGTAAATGGAACTAATGCTATATTTAAAACACTGATTTTTTTTTAACTACCTAAAATAAAAAACAACTCATTATTTCAATTTTATATGAAATTTGAGGTAATTATCTGGAGGTCTTATTTCTTGGCATGAAAGTTTAGAATAACTATAGAGTTTTCAGGAGCTACCATCAAATATTCAACTATTGTAACTGCTACAAGACTTAAATAAGCCAAATGCCATTCAAAATAAATTTTCTAGGTTTTAAGATACAAGGCATTGCCTGATTCCTCCCATTAATTATAAAAACTATCAAATAACTTAGAGGGGCAAATGTTGGACATTTTCCCCTTCCAAAAATTCTCCAACCAAGTCTTTGAAAAAAAAAAAATAAGGGGTGACTACAAATGGCCCAAGGCAGGACAGCATATGAAAAATAAGCCCTCTCTCTGTCTTCCTACTTTAGAGTGAGATACGGAATGCTGGTCCTGTTCTGAGTTAAGCCAAATAAGCAACAGAAAGCCAAGAGTTGATCACTCTGTCAGTGAACTTCCAATGTAGTTAAGCTGTAAGTTCAAAACATACATCTAATACTCTTTTCCTTTAATCTCACTGTAAATTTTTGTTGTTAACATAACAGTTCTTCAGAAAATATAGATCTGGTATTATTATAAACATTCTGTGAACCTAAAAATGAGAACTTACAGAATGAAAACTTGACATTTATCTGAAAGTGAGGGAGAATTAGCTCAAATCAGAAAATGATTCCTGCTATTTAGTCTACATTTCCTCTAATTCGTATTTCAGGTACGTGTTAGGTTTACTAGTTTTACTGGGACTTGAATTTTCTTTTAAGATTTTACTTACTTATTTTGAGAGCGGGAGAGGGAGAATCCCAAGCAAACTCCACGGTGAGTATGGAGCCTGAGGTGGGATTGGAGATCCCACAACCCCCCAAGACCATGACCTGAATTGAAATCAACAGTCAAACACTCAGACTGAACCACCTGGGTACCCCTAAGTTTTTTTTTTTAATTATAAAATTCACAGAAGCAGAGGGTAAAAAATTTACCACAACGGAGAACGATTTCACCCACTTCTACACTAGGCATCCTTTCCTTACTTTTTACATACAAGTAACTACCACAGAAAACAACCAGTCTGCGCTAATATATTAATTTCTATGAGATTAGTTACAAGCATTTCTTTAAATGTAGCTTTTCCCCCAACAAAAATGGAATCATAACTATAAAGCATTCTCCATTGTACTTTTTTCACTTTCCACATTCTTAGGAGTCAGAACATACTGCTCTACCTAATTTTTTTTAAATAATATATGGATAGTTCTATTTAATCCGTTCCCTGTGAAAAGCCAGTTAGGTTTCCAGTTTTTGCTAAACCAGTGTTCATGTTTACTTTTTAAAATAAAAATACAGCAACTAGCCTTAATAAAGGACACTCAGTTTCAGGAACTTGTTTCATTAAGCTGAACGCACACAATTGTGCCAAAAGCCAGACACAACCATAAAAGATCAATATTTAGTTGTACTGTATGTAGGACAGGCCATTTTTATTGGTGATAAAAACATAAAATATTGTAATACTTATTTTACCTGTGATATATGAAAGTTGTTCCCTTTATTCTGCTTTCTTAGGCAGACTTAGGGGTAAAATGCCCACAATGAGATCACTGCCAGACAAGTTCACCAAACCCAGCTACAGGTGACACAGAGGGCTTTGACTGGCACGCATTCATCGGATGGCTTCTCCCATGAAGTCTCTGATGAGGCAGCAAGGCAAAAAAGTTAAATCTTTCTCCCATCTTCTGAGAATTCATTAACATATCATATCCCTGAAGTAACTGCTGCCTGGCTGGCTCATCTGATTTGTCTAAAAGAACCTGAAAAGAAAAAACTTCTTAGTAAAAATAATTAGAAGGATTCCTAGTTACATGCAGCAATGCTAATGACCACTGGCTACTCAGTAAAGCAGAGCTTCACGTGGGATTTCTCATCACCTGCCTCAGAATCATGGGGTGCTTATTAAAAACACCCATATCTTATCCTAAGAAACATCCATATCTTATCCTAAGACCCAAACCTGTGGATTTGTATGTTTAACAAATATCCCTAGGTGGTCAGATCTACACTGAAGGGTTAAGATGTTTTCAGGACCCTTCTAAAGTTCATCCCCATAAACACAGTCATCTTTTCTTACTGGACATGAACACTATTCAAAGTCTTCATGCTAGCTCGTGTAGAGATGCAGGGGTGTGCATGGTAGCCCCAGCCCGGGCAGCCCGGCTGCACCAGGCCCGATGCGACTGGAAAGACCACAGTACCCAGGGCCTGCTGACCGAGAAGAGCGCTGAGGCCGGGGGAACTCATTACTTGAAACATTTTTATCAAATACTACAAAATTAAAATATTTAATGATCATGAAATAAATTACCTTCAGCCGGACATCAATGCCCATATTTTTTAAAAACGTCTGTTGTTTTATTGGCCCCAGAGAAGCTACTTGTCCCTCTGCCATTCTGCGCAGGTAACTGAAGTCCACGTCAGCTGTGAGGTCTGCCGTTCCTGGGGCAGTCAGGACATCATGAAGCTTGTGGCCACAAAACCCCTTGAACCCAAGTTTTAAAATGAGTTTTTGTCCCTTTATGGTTATCATTATCAAAATTAAGTACTATCATTTTAGTACATTTTACATAGCTGTTGAAAAGAAAAACATAGCCTATGTCAGTGGTTTACAAACTGTCAATACAGTAGCACCCTTTCCTCAAATGAGATGCTGCGTGGAAAATCCAATATAAAGTGCGACACCAGGGTGCCTGGAAATACTGCCTTTCACATTTCATTACTGCTCATGGTGATGGAAGTAGAGACCCCATCAGAGATCCCATCAGTTCTCCACGTGAGATAACCTGTTTCTTACTAGAATCAAGTTAAACTTCCACAAGACTCTAGATGGTGTTTGACAAGGTGTATCCATCAACTATGGGCACCAGAATCACCTGAGTCCACGTTACTATGCTCTGCCCAGACCTACTAATCAGAATCCTGGAGGGAAGCCTAGGGAATCAGCATTTAAAAAAAAAAAAAAAAAACTCCAGGGGTGGGCTTTTTTTAGATACAATAAAATTAAGAAATTGAAAACCACAGATATAGAAAATGACTAATAGTATCCAGTTAAATGAATTTCAATTAAAGTATACTGAACACAATTGATAAAGAACATAAGGAAAGGATGCTCAGGAAGAATAAAAATACATCTTCTAGATGGAAAGGAAAAAAGATTGAAAAAAATGACAGGAAAAGTCTGATGATAGCTAGATCAAATTTGCAAGATTTTTTTAAATGGAGGGGGAAAATTCTTAAGAACTTTAAGAAAATCTTGCCATTTGTAGTCAGATGCTAAGTAGGATCTATGCAGACCTAGGTTCTGCAGCTGAAGAATGTAGATGATTGAGACCCTGTTCCAAGGCCAGTCTGGACAATAAGATCCTATGGTTAAGGGCAATTATAATAATGTGAGTTAATATTCATTACAAGTACTGTAATACTACAAGGCTAGACACCTTAGAAACCGAAGGTAAAGATCCGCAATGAGCTTCAAATCTAACTTCATAGATGATACCAATGAACTGATGGTAAGTCATGTTCCTGAGTCATACATACTCTGAAGGTGTCTGTCTTCGTTCCGTCGTGACCATAATCGGCGATCAGTGCCGCACCTCCAGTTAGTGCAATGCGCTGAGAAAGCTCCTGAATGATAACACCGGCCTCAGGACACACTTCCACGTGGTCCCTCATTTCATCACGCTAAGGGAACAGGTGAATCCAAATGCATCACTGAAAACAGCTTCCTTAGGGTTTTTCTACAATGAGCATTTCTTAGTTACAATAAAAATAAATTCCTTCTCAATATGCATTATGTTGTCTACACTCAACCTTTCACAGGACTTTTATTATACAGAACTCCCTAGTGCTTTGATGCCATTCACAAAGTTTACAGACATTTTAATTTGAGTTCCTTTTACAAAAAGGCATATGCTCTCCCAAACTCCTAGATGACCAACATTACCAATTTATTTACAGTGATATTGCTCTCATAATTCATAAAAATATATTTCCCTGGGTTGAATGAGTGGGAAAGGAATTTTGTCTGCCTAGAACAGTGCCTGGTGAATAACAGACACTCAAAAATTTGTGCTGGAAGAACAAATGATATAAACCCAATATAACAGACCCTAGCAAGTATATTATAACGCCTTCTGCTGGGGCAAAAGATATTCCAATGATACACTCTATTTAGAAACCTCAGCTTATAAACTTGGCAATGTACCTGAGGCCCTAATTTCCCAAGATGTTCAACTATTTATTAAAAGGGTCTTCAATAAGTGCCTATTAATCTAAAAAGTGAAATGACAGTATTATAACTTGTCAATTGATTAGAATATATGAAATTTCCTAATCCCTGAGAAAATGGGAAGAACTTTTCTTCATCATGAAAATACACATACACACTAGCTTTTGCTCCTTCCTAGCACCCTATTAAAAATGAACTACTGGGGCGCCTGGGTGGCTCAGTCGTTAAGTGTCTGCCTTTGGTGCAGGTCATGATCTCAGGGTCCTGGGATTGAGCCCCACATTGGGCTCCCCGTTCAGCAGGGTGTCTGCTTGAAGAGTCCCTCTCTCCCTCTACTCCTCCTCCCACTAGCACAGGCTCACGTGCTCTCTAAAATAAAGAAATACATCTTAAAAAAAAAAATAGAAGTAGTAGTAACCTGCCCTGATCTTGCCTATAATGACACAGAACTAATAGGTATGAAGTCACACACACTTCGCTCGAGTCTCTGCTCTTCCTACTACTTAACTAGAAACAAGTTAAACTTTCAGAAGTGTTTCCTCATTAAATCAAACAATAAACTACTTAGCCCCCAGTTCTATTAAATAAATTACTGTCGTTGAACTGTAAAAACCAAGAGGTTAGCCACTTTGGGCATACGCTGACACACCCCAGCATACCGTACCGTGCTGATGTTCTTACCATCTCAGACCACTCCTCAAGATGGCAGATTCTGGTATCATTCTCCCCATCCAAAGGAGAGGGGAAAACATCACTCCCTTTTTCATAAGTGAGTACTACTAAAGTCAAGAACTAAAAACAATCACAATCACATCTCCTAGGGCCAAGGAGTCAGTTCTTGGTAGCTATGAATTTGCTTTTCACTCAGGTAAAATTGGGCAGCCAGAATATGAAAAAATAGAAATGTTCACAAGTACTCAGACTGATATTTTAACTTATGCTCTGCAAAACAAAACAAAACAAAACAAAATTTTATTGATAGGTTCCTATTTAAAAGCACTTGTGCTGGGGCGCCTGGGTGGCTCAGATGGTTAAGCATCTGCCTTTGGCTCAGGTCATGATCCCCAGGGTTCTGGGATCGAGTCCCAAAACAGGCTTATTGCTCAGTGGGGAGCCTGCATCTCCCACTGCCTGCCTCTCTTTCTCTGACAAATAAAATCTTTAAAAGAAAAAAAAAAAAGCTCTAGTGCTTTTGAAGCAAGTAACTTCTGAGGAAGACGTTCTTAATTAATGGTCCAGAAAACCTTTTTAAAACAGGCAATCTATTCTGTTCAGATGAACTATGCTCCTATACGTCCTACAGCAGTTATTCAGTTCCAGCAAGATTCTTGTAGGTAGAATGCAAAAACAAAGGAGTATAGGGGTTTTGTATAATGAGAAATAATGGCAAAAAAAAGTGATTTAGACTTTTACTGCTGTAATTAAAGCTAGTAAAATACTCTAAAGTAACTTGATAAGAAAATGAATGGTTTCCTTATTTTTTTAAATTTATTTATTTTTTTAAAGATTTTATTTATTTGACACAGAGAGAGAGATCACAAGTAGGCAGAGAGGCAGGCAGAGAAACAGGAGGAAGCAGGCTCCCCGCTGAGCAGGGAGCCCGATGCGGGCCTCGATCCCAGAACCCTGAGATCATGACCTGAGCCGAAGGCTGAGGCTTTAACCCACTGAGCCACCCAGGTGCCCTCCTTATTTTTTTTTTTTTTAAAGAGCAAGAGAGACCAGGGTGGGAGGGGCAGAGGGAGACAGAATCTTAAGCAGGCTCAATGCCAGCGCGTGAGCTGAGTCTAGCAACCCTGAGATCATAACCTGAGCCAAAATCAAGAGTCAGATGTTTAACCAACTGAGCTGCCTAGGCGTTCCATCTAAAGAAGTTTCTAAAATCCGTAAAATGCCCTTTCTCATACTAGTCAGTGTACATCTTATAAGAAGTGATCTTTTAAGAGAAATTTAGCAGTTTTACATAGCTGGGATATACTTTTTAAAAAAAGAGAATGGACTGCTCATCCAGAATAAAAACCCCACATACATATATGTAATTTGCATTAGAATAATATGGAAATTCTTAGAAAGGTTTCATGAATTTCACTTTTTTATTGTTAAAAGGTCAGGCTATCAACAAAGTCCCCAAATATATATGTCATGATTCAATTTCAGCAATAATCTAATTTATTTTACCTATCTGTAGTTAAAATATTTTTTGTTTAGTTTGAAAATGTATATTAGTTATCTTTTTAGGGTATGAGACAAGGCTTTCATAACAATTTGAACTCTTCTAGTTAGAATGTTTTAATATAGGCTATAGTCACTTTATTTTTTTAAGATTTTATTTATTTGAGGGAGAGAAGAGAACATGAGCAGGGAGGAGAGGGAGAAACAGACTCCCCACTGAGCAGGGAGCCCAACTCAGGGCTCAGTCCCAGGTCCCATGGATCATGACCTGAGCCAAAGGCAGATGCTTAACTGACTGAGCCACCCAGGTGCCCTTAATATAGGCTATAATCACTTTAGATGAAAAATTACCTCAGCTTCTGTTTTTCTTCATTATTACTTAAAGCTGTTAGTTTATTTAGTTACAAAGATATTTTTTATCTGTCTAGAGGCAGATATTTTGCCATATGGATATTTATTATCTGTAACTATATTTATACATATAAGACTTGATACTGTAGCTGTAAACTATTAAAAATTATCACCATTCTTTAAAAGATTTTAAAAAATAAATAAAACAGGCAATCTAAGCCCAAACATTCCTGACAAGTATAGCGTTTTTTGAACCCCCCCCCACACAATCCCAAGATAGAAAGACTCTTATAAGGATTCCTTGAAGCCAACAGAAAGCAGCAGTAAATGTACCATTCTGGCCATCTAGAATCAAACTGAAACTTATAAAAAGTTGTTTTGAGAATTAAATGAGAAAATTCAGAGTAATACATACGAAGTGCTATTCAATAAATAGTTGTTTTCGCAGACCTCCAGCTCTTCTGGTCAGACAGATGCTACTCTGACTGTGTCACAGGGAACCAAGGGAAAGGAAGGTAAGGGAAGTGCCTGAGGAAGCGCTTACTGCCTTCCTCCTCACATGACGTTCAGGTCACGCAGACCCCGGCTCCTGACTCAATCACTATTAATAAAAAGCACCTCACATGTTATGAGCAACTCTCCCCTTGCCCCAGTCAAGGAACGCTAAAACAGGAACTCAGAAAATAAGACTATGAAGATTTGGCTGGCAAGAAACTAAGAAGGAAAAAACTCCCTACTTGTATGAAGACTTCTGCTGGCGTGACACCAGGCGCCAAAACGAACCGCAGCTTATCAGAAACTTGTGGGTCGATATCAATGAGTACTTCTCGCCATCCTTGGGGAGTTCTCTGAACACAAAATAATGCATAAAAACAGAGTTTTACCAGGTTTTTTTTCTCAAATTGCCTCTACTAAAAACAACTATTATTTTTCTCCTCCTACCATATATGACAGAGGACTAACATTTACTTCACCACTTAAAATTATTTAAAGGCACCATTTCCTTTGAACAGTAACAGTCGACTGGAAGGCGTGAACTACTGGAGTTGATAAGAGGCGGAGCCGCAGAGAGAAAACGAGCAGGACGCCAGGCGCCCCGGACCACGGAGAGCAGACTCTGAAGCTTTTGCTAATGAATCAGTACATGCTCTCAGCCTCAGAAACTACCGGTGCACATATAGTACCGCCAAACCTGAAATCTGCTCACTTCAGCTTCACTGAGGAAACACTTTAGTCTTTGGATATTACAGCTATTTGCTAAATGTAACCCTTCCTTGTACTATAGCCATTTACCATTTTATATTCGCACACATCTTTATCCCTGGAGAAATAAGCATTCTTACTAGTTACCCTAAGTGAATGAAGGTTCTACTTAATAGTTCACTTTTGGTTTTCAATTATTTCTATTCATCAGAATTCCAAATATAGTTAACTTCAACAATAATCAAATACCATAAATGTTTTTTTCTTACAACATAAGGCCTTTTTGTTATTCAATTAATGACTTTATCCCATCAATACCTGAAACTTATGCACAGGAAGAACGTCAAAAAATTCATGTGCCAGATAAAAGCTGTACCCTATTTAAAAACAGAAGGGAAAAACTTTCAGCATTTTTAAGGCAATACTTAATTCATTCTTTTGAACACTAAAAAAAAGAAAATGCCTAGTTCTCTGTGTAGGAACCCAGCAGGCTCCCGCAGCCACGTCTACAGAGAATCATCCCCTCACTCACATCCTCACCTACTCTGCAGACCAGACAGAAGAACATTACTGTTCTTATTTTCCACACAGCAGGATCAGACAGCCAGAATATCTCAATTATCAGTTTAATCTTTTATCCCTCACCAGGCAAGAGAGAAATCAGGACGCAAACTTGTTAGCTCAAAGAGGCTTTGAACTTGCTAACATCGTCTGAGATAGCTGAGCGCTGGGCCGGCTGAGGTGGCTTCCCCAGACCAGAGCGCCCCTGCAGCTGTGAGCAGGGACTCATCAACACAGGACGCCTGCCTGGTGCAGGGATTTTCCCTCCCCCAAAAAGGCCAGAAAGAATGTACAAAAGATGAGACAGTTAAACTAAACCCATCCAACGCTGCTTTGGTCAGCCCCACCCCGCCCCGGGGCTCCTTCAGCATCAGTATCACCTTAGGGGTCAGGAAAAACTAAAAGAGTACAAGAGGGATGGATGCTGTCGTTTTTGCAAAACCATAGGAAATTCATTGCTCCTACTGTAAGCCACGTTATTTTCTAATACAGTGCTCTTTTCGAGAAAGGATTCGCTCTTCCCCATGAGTAAGGGACCCGGCAGCACTAACTCAATCTATTAGTGTGTCCTCCATGGTCCTGCTCACCTATCATTGCTCAGATGGGATGCAATCAAAATGATTTTACTATGTTGTGTGAAAGAATTACCTTTTGGAACATCGTGCAGATCTCGGTACCATGAGATTGGAATCCCAGATTTAGTAACGCCTTTCATACATACAGGGGATCCAGCATTTCGCTCTAGCGGGATCTTTTCTTCAGTCAGTGTTAATGCTTGAATCTCACTCAATTTTTCGCTCACCTCTACCAGATGTATTGAAATGTCACAGTTTTTCAGCACAGATCCAAGCTGACCGAACACCTAAAGAAAAAACACAGGGGAAAGGGCAAAATACAATGTGTTGGGCAGATCTGGGGTTTTCGAACCATTTATCTCAATAATTTGCTCACGTTACAGGAATAAAATTTGGTTAAGGAGACATCTCTATTCTTCACACAAGCCACCCTCCAGCAGCCTGTGAGAATCGTGACCTAGCCGTTACTATACACTGTCCACATAAGAGATGAACAGTACAGTTTGGTTTCCTAATGATAAAAATTAGATTGACTAATAAGTGAAAACTAAAGATTTAACATCCAATAGCAGATTAAAGGATCTAAAAAGAGAACAAAAGAATAAACTGTATACATACCTTTGATTTTATAAAGCTGCTATGTCTATGAAATAATCTCATCTTTGAGATGTTTAAACTGTATCCAGGAAATAAAATCTGAGAAGCACTAAAAACTCGACAGTTTAACTTTGCAATTCTTTCACATTTTTAATTTTTTCTTAGCTATACACATTTTTATAACTGTTATAAACATGAGGAAAAAAGGAATATACTAATACTTTATCAGTATTTTAATGCTAAAAATTCAATGCCAGAGCATAACGTACATCAGTAGTATTTTTCATCTGAATTTAATTTTCAGTGGTGATTTGCCTCCTACTTTTGAGATCTGATATGCAGGTATAGGCTAATAATAAGGACAATTTTTCCAAATTTCGTTTTGAAATGAAACTACAAAGAGAAAAACTTCCCAAGAGAAAAATCCTTCAGAAATTATGATCAAGTGGGCGCCTGGGTGGCTCAGTGGGTTAAAGCCTCTGCTTTCGGCTCAGGTCATGATCTCAGGGTCCTGGGATGGAGGCCCGCATCGGGCTCTCTGCTCAGCAGGGAGCCTGCTTCCTCCTCTCTCTCTGCCTGCCTCTCTGCCTCCTTGTGATCTCTCTCCTCTGTGAAATAAATAAATAAAATCTTTTAAAAAAAAAAAGAAATTATGATCAAGAAATGAAAACAAGTCTGTAAAAATGTCTTTGTCTGTTTTGTCAACATTCCTTTAAATTCTCTGGCTTTTTAACATTCTTAGCACTTGATCTAAGGAAGCATCCATTATATCTTTTAAGAGCTGTGGGCTTGATTTTTAAAGTACTTGAAACAAGACAGTATTATTTGAGAAACTTACTAATGTTTTATATTCAAATGACTTTGCCAATTTAAAGAGATATAAAATAGAGCCCCAGAAACCAAAATCAGTGGTTGGTTTCTTTTACCCCCAAAATATGATATAATCAGGATTGTCAGATGTTAATAATTTTTTAAAAGCCTTTGATTCCTAATTTCAAGCAAAACTCATACTGCATCAACATATGTAAATGTATACTGAATATGTGTTGTTTTTTACACTGAATTGCCAGATACACTTATGATAAACTAAAAAGACTAATGGATTCCAAAACTGTGTAACTATAAAAATTTAATAAATACAAGTACTTATCATGTACTATAAACAATATTCCTTTTTATTTTTTTAATTTTTTTTAAAGATTTTATTTATTTATTTGACAGAGAGAGATTACAAGTAGGCAGAGAGGCAGGCAGAGAGAGAGGAGGAAGCAGGCTCCCTGCTGAGCAGGGAGCCCGATGCAGGCCTCGATCCCAGGACCCTGAGATCATGACCTGAGCTGAAGGCAGAGGCTTTAACCCACTGAGCCACCCAGGCGCCCAAACAATATTCCTTTTTAATGTTGTTAGAAAATATTAGGTAGAATGGAAGAAAGAACAATACATGGAAAAATATCAACTAGCTCTCATTAAAGGAAAGTGACCTGACCCTTCCCGTTGGAGACCCCATGCCCTCCCTCATCCTCAGAGGTCAACCACTGTTCTCACTCTGGAGTTTATAATTTCCCACTTTTTCTTTATAAATGAATACGTTTGAATCACCAAACACAATATTGTTTAATGCTATTTGAGGATTTTATATAATACAATCATATGATATGAATTCTTATACAAATTGCTGTTTTCACTGAATAAGATGCTGAGTTTCATCTGAATATCACGCATTCCGCTTTGATTTCACACATTTGCACACCTTGGCATTCCACTGTATGACTGTACCACCATTTATTGATCTGTTTTCCCACTGACAGTCATTGAGGTTGTTTCCAGTTTTTTTGCTATTCTAAACAATGCTGTCTTCTTGTACACACATTCTGAAACATATATGCCCTCGTTCCCGGAGGGCATATACCCAGCAGAAAAACCTCTGGATCACACAGTAGAAGAACATAGACATTAGCAGATGATGCCCAACAAACACTCCAAAGTGCTTACACCAAATCACACTCTTAATCTCAGAGTCCCCATTGCGCCACATCTCTCCATCCTCACCAACGCTTGGTGCCACCAAATCTTCTCATTTTGAGGGTACAGTGGTATGTCACTGTGATTTTAATTTTCATTTCCCTGACCCCCAATCAGTCTGAGCATTTTTGTTTTGTTTTTTCTCCTGGCCGTGTGGATTTCCTCTTTCATGATGGGTCTGTTCACACCTTTAGCCTGACTTTTCTGTTGAGTTATCTGTCACCATCTTAACAACTGAAAGGAATTCTTTATGTATTCTAACTACCAGTTCCTTGTTGGTTATATGTGTGGCAAATAACTCCCCCCACTCTGTGGCTTGTCTTGTCCCTCTCTTTACAGTGTCTCTGAAGAAGAGAAGTCCCTAATTTCTTTAAGGAACAAAAAATTCGGGACACCTGGGTGGCTCAGTCAGTTAAGCATCTGCCTTCAGCTCAGGTCATGATCCCAGGGTCCTGGGATCAAGTCCAGCATCAGGCTCCTTGCTCAGCAGGGAGCCTGCTTCTCCCTCTGCCTGCTGCTTCCCCTGCTTGAATGCTCTCTCTCTCTCTCTGACAAATAAACAAAATCTTAAAAAAAGAAAAAGAAGAAGAAAAAATTCTTTAATGTAGTTCAAATTATCCTTCTATTCATCTTTTCCTTTATGGCTTCTGCTTTTTATATAATTCACAAACTCTTTTCCTACCTAGAAGACAAATATACTCTCCCATAATGTCTTCTAAATGTTTTCCACTTTTACTTTTCATATTCTCTTCCACCCTCATTTTTTAAAAAAATTACAAACAGACAACAATAAGTTACCATTCATTGTATTATTCTGACATTGTACTTCAGCTGAGACATAGAGGCAGTTAAGGAGATAAGACCGAAAGTCAAGGAAATCAATGGAGTTTGCAAACAAGTCAAAAGAACAAAGATTCAGGTGAGTACATGAGGATCTAAAGACATTCTTTTATCACCTACCCTCAAAATATCTCCTGCGAGGGTACCCCTTCCTGGGCCCAGTTCCACCAGCTGGAAAGCTGCATTTTTTCCAGTGGCCATCCATTCACTAATGAACCATATACCCAGCAGCTGTAATAAGGAAAAAAATTACACTGAAGTATTAAAAATATAAAAGTATAGCACAGTATAAAACTCCACATAAATACATACTTTATGCCAGAAAGCAAAATGTTTGCAAACAATGTATGTATGTATGTATGTATGTTACTTAATATGTACATGTATGTATGCACACCAAGGAGCTTCACGGAGACTACATTACAAAAGATACCACTTGGAAAGCTTAGTAACAGGAGAAAACAGTTAAAAGGCAGTCCCTCTGTAAGAGGTCTCATAACACACGTAAGAGGATATCACTTACAGGAAGGTGCTAGTCTTTGAAAACAAATAAACATATGGAATAGGATTATGCCATTTCTTCATATTCATATGATTTCAATAATTACATGGCTTTTTAGGCATAATTAACATTTTTAAATACCTGGATTTTACTTCCTTTTATTGTATTATTTCCTATAGCTAAATTTATCAAGGGGTTTTTATGCGGAAATCAATGAACTACAATCCCTAAGAATTTGAAATTTGTTACGGGGGACTTCTGCTCTAACTACGGTGCAATCTTGGGCAGGGGCTTTAGAGTCTCCTAACTCCTTAGTGTTTTGCACCTTTTCTTTCTTCACTTATCTCTCTCCTTCCTCTATTGTTCTCTATTCCTACAGCATGCATATGATTAAAAATGAAAACTAAAAATAAAAGGAAACGAATTAAAAAACAAAGCTGTAAAATGCTATATTATAGAAGAAGACAACTCGATCTGCTTTCAAATGTTTATGATGTTAGTTTCTTTTATAGTTTACATTGAATATTACCTCCCCAAAGATCTGACTTATTTCCGGTGAAGTAATGAAATCTCCTTTTTCTCCTAGCATGTCACGGTACACATAATATCCCTGAGTAAAAAAAGGAAGTACAGAAAACAAATCAACTTTCAAATAAGCTTTTTAAACCACCCCTCCAAAATCTTATATGATATATACAATGACATAATCATTTGGTAAGAAAGTAATCTCTTCTAAACAAATAAGATAAATACAGTAACTTAAACTTTATAAAGTGCCAGCCATGTTGCAGAACAGATGGAAATGTGATCCCTCCTTGACCATAAAGGCAAAAGCCAGGCCATGTCCACCGTCACATCCCACACCCCGTCCTCCACTCCCTGCACCCACAACCCAACACAGTAAGCCTGCCTGCCCCTCCCTCCAGCCTCCTCTCCCAAATTCTCACTCTCTGTTTCAAATTAGCCCTGCCTGTTGGTGATGTTGTTGCTTGACCTAGATGCTCATTATGTGGGAGCATTCACTATGTGAAAATTCATCAAGCTACGTACCTGTGATTTATGCATTTTTATAAATGAGTATTTGTAGCACCAGCACCATAACTTTTTTTTTTAATTAGCCCTGCTCATCCATACATCCAGGGCATTGCAAATGCTCTCTTTCCTTCCTTCCCATTTCTCCCCGGCAATCTTATTCTCAATAAAACTGAATCTGCTCAAATGCCACCTTTCCTAAGCTCCTCTTCCAGCCCTCCAACCTCAGACTAACAGCAGTGCTTCCTTTTATGTGTTTATTTATTTATATGTCTCTGTTCCTCACCAAGAGGCCTAGTTACATGGGGAAGAAGACTATCTTATTTACCCTCCTATCCCAAGTTTTAGCATACTGTCTAAACTTCAAGACACTCAAGAATTCTTTTTAAAAAAATTCCTTATACTCCTCTAGCCCCTTTTCCCACCACCCTGCTCTTAGCAGGTGATCTGGACTCCTGGCCATAAAGGAAGTAAAGAATGTTATAAAATAGGACTTACTCAGCTTCCTGACCCCACCTGGCCTCCACCTGCTCCCATTCATTCCTCAAAACTCAAGAAGAAATGCCTTTACCTTCCACTGTTATCCAAACCTAATCCCACCACCTGTGCTCTAGATCATTACCTCTCTTCACACAGCTCTCATGGACCAGGGTCTTGTTATCACCCCCTTCTCTAACAGCTTTAACTTCCCTCTCTCAGCAGCAGAAATATACTTGAGTCACTTCCATTTAAAAAAAAAAACACAACTACTTTCACTTCATACAGCATCTCCTCTAGTTTTTCTCTTTTCCTCTATAAGTGAGCATTTCAGCAGTGTTTTTGTGAGGCACTATGAACCACTCTGGTAGCCTGATGAAGACTATGGATCTCTTCACAGAATGTTTTTCAATTCAAGACTTAAACACACAGGATAACCCTCCCCCCCCCAAAAAAAACTGAGAAATATTCATCAAATATTTAAAAAATAAAACTTGTAATATATGCATCCTTATAAATAGATTAATAAAGTCAAGCCTAAGATCTAATCAGTAACAAAGTTTGGAAGAGCACAATGTATTTTATTTTAAGATACCTATGATCACTGTTGGGATATGACAATATCAGTGATTTCCACTGATGATAAAATCATGGGTATTACTGATGCCAGTGGTTATTTCTTATGTTGATAATAAGAGAAGTGATAAATTAAAACCATGAGATATCTCCAGGACAAATAGAAGCTAAAAGAATTTGTAATCACTAAACCAGCCCTATAAAAAATATTGAAAGAGGTCCTCTAAGCAGAGAGAGCCCAAAAGTTACATAGACCAGAAAGGAACAGAGACAATATACAGTAACAGTCACCTTACAGGCAATACAATGACATTAAATTAATATCTTCCAATAGTTACCCTGAATGTAAATGGGCTAAATGCCCCAATCAAAAGACACAGGGTATCAGACTGGATAAAAAAGCAAGACCCACTGATATGCTGTCTGCAAGAGACTCATTAGGACAACTCCAGAGTTAAACTGAGGGAGTGAAAAACCATTTATCATGCTAAGAGACATCAAAAGAAAGCTGGGGTGGCAATCCTTACATCAGACAAATTAGATTTTAAATCAAAGACAATAATAAGAGATGAGGAAGAACACTATATCATACTTAAAGGGTCTATCCAATAAGAAGACCTAACAATTGTAAATATTTATGCCTCTACTATGGGAGCAGCCAATTATGTAAGCCAATTAATAACAAAATCAGAGAAACACACTGACAATAATACAATAATAGTAGGGGACTTTAACACCCCTCCTCACTGAAATGGATGGATCATCTAAGCAAAAGATCACCATGGAAATAAGGGCTTCAGATGATACACTGGACCAGATAGACATCACAGATATATTCAGAACATTCCATCCCAAAACAACAGAATACAAATTCTTCTCTAGTACATTCTTCTCTAGTGTATGTGGAACATTCTCCAGAATAGATCACATCCTGGGTCACAAATCAGGCCTCAACTGGTACCAAAAGACTGGGATCATTCCCTGCATATTTTCAGACCACAGTGCTTTAAAAGTCAAACTCAATCCCAAGAGGAAAGCTGGAAAGAACTCAAATACATGGAAGCTACAGAGCATCCTATTAAAGAATGAATGGGGCAACCAGGAAATTAAAGAATTTAAAAAAAACTTTACAGATACAAATGAAAATGAAAACACAGCTGTTCAAAATCTTTGGCATACAACACAGGCAGTCCCTGAGAGAAAAGTATGTAGCAATATAAGCCTTTCTGAAGAAACAAGAAAGGTCTCAAATACACAACCTAACACTACACCTAAAGGAACTGGAGAAAGAACAACAAATAAAGCCTAAACCCCAAAGAAGAGAAATAATAAAGATCCGAACAGAAATCAAAGAAATAGAAATCAAAAGAACAGTAGAACAGATCAACGAAACTAGAAGCTGGTTCTTTAATAAATGAATTAATAAGATTGATAAACCCCTGGCCGGACTTATCAAAAAGAAAACGGAAGGGACCCAAATAAGTAAAATCATGAATGAAAGAGGAGAGATCACAACCAACAGCAAAAAAATACGATTATAAGAATATATTATGAACTACATGCCAACAAATTAGACAATCTAGAAGAAATGGATATATTTCTAGAGATGTATAAACTACCAAAACCGAACCAGAGAGAAGTAGAAAACCTGAACAGACTCAAAGCCAGCAAGGAAATTGAAGCAGTAATCAAAAATCTCCCAATAAATAAGAGCCCAGGGCCAAATGGCTTCCCAGGGGAATTCTACCAAACATTTAAAGAAGAATTAATACCTATTCTTCTGAAACTATTCTAAAAAATAGAAATGGAAGGAAAACTTCCAAACTCATTTTATGAGGCCATAATTACCTTGATCCCAAAACCTGACAAAGACCCCACCAAAACGGAGAATTACAGACCAATATCCCTGATGAACATCGATGCAAAATTTCTCACCAAAATACTAGTCAATAGGACCCAATGGTACATTAAAAGGAATATTCACCATGACCAAGTGGGACTTACTCCTGGGCTTCAAGGTTGTTTCAACATCCACAAATCAATCAATGTGATACACTACATTAATAAAAGAAAGAACAAGAACCATATGATACTCTCAATAGATGCTGAAAAAGCATTTGACAAAGTACAGCAGCCTTTCTTGATTAAAACTCTTCATATCATAAAAGCTATGTGCTATGGTGAGTGCTGTGAAATGTGTAAGCCTGATGAATCACAGACCTGTACCCCTGGGGCAAATAATACACTATATGTTAATTAAAAAAAAAAAAAGCGAATATCATTCTCAATGGGGAAAAACTGAGAGCTTTTCCCCTAAGGTCAGGGATGTGCACTATGACCACTGCTGTTCAACAAAGTACTAGAAGTTCTAGCCTCAGCAATCAGACAACAAAAAGAAATAAAAGGCATCCGAATCGGCAAAGGAGAAGTCAAACTCTCACTCTTTGCAGATGATATGATACTTTATGCAGAAAACTCAAAAGACTCCACCCCAAAACCACTAGAACTCATACAGGGATTCAATAAAGTGGCAGGATACAAAACCAATGCACAGAAATCAGTTGCATTTCTATACACCAACAAAGAGACAGAAGAGAATTAAGGAGTCAATCCCATTTACAACTGCATCAAAAATCATAAGATACCTAGGAATAAATCTAACCAAAGAGGCAAAGGATCTGTACTCAGAAAACTATAGAATACTCATGAAAGAAATTGAGGAAGACAAAGAAATGGAAAAACATTCCATGCTCATGGACTGGAATAACAAATATTGTGAAAATGTCTATGCTACCTAGAGCAATCTATACATTCAATGCAATCCCTATCAAAATACCACCAACTTTTTTTTCACAGAAATCAAACACATAATCCTAAAATTTGTATGGAACCAGAAAAGACCCTGAATAGCCAAAGGAACATTGAAAAAGAAAACCAAAGCTGGTGGCATCACAATTCCGGACATCAAGCTCTATTACACAACTGTAATCATCAAGACAGTATGGTATTGGCTTAAAAACAGGCACATAGATCAATGGAACAGAATAGAGAACTCAGAAATGGACTCTCAACTCTATGGTCAACTAATCTTCGAAAAAGCAGGAAAGAATGTCCAATGGAAAAAAGACAGTCTCTTCAACAAATGGTGTTGGGAAAATTGGACATCCACATGCAGAAGAATGAAATTGGACCTTTCCTTACACCATGCAAAAAAATAGACTCAAAATGGATGGAAGACCTCAATGGGAGATAGGAATCCATCAAAATCCTTGAGAACACAGATAGCAACCTCTTCAACCATGGCTGCAGCAACTTCTTCCTGGACACGTAGCCAAAGGCAAGGGAAGCAAGGGCAAAGATGAACTATTGGGACTTCATCAAGATCAAAAGCTTTTGCACAGCAAAGGAAACAGTCAACAAAACCAAAAGACAACCAACAGAATGGGAGAAAATATTTGCAAATGACATATCAGATAAAGGGCTAGTATCCAAAATCTTAAAGAACTTATCAAACTCAACACCCAAGGAACAAATAATCCAATCAAGAAATGGGCAGAAGAAATGGACACTTCTGCAAAGAAGACATCCAAATGGCCAACAGACACATGAAAAGTGCCCAACATCACTTGGCATCAGGAAAATATAAATCAAAACCACAATGAGATACCACTTCACACTGGTCAGAATAGCTAAAATTAGCAAATGAGAAAATGATAGATGTTGGCAAGGATGCGGAGAAAGGGGAACCCTCCTACACTGTTGGGAATGCAAGCTGGTGCAGCCACTCTGGAAAACAGTATGGAGGTTCCTCAAAAAGTTGAAAATAGAGTTACCCTACGACCCAGCAATTGCATTACTGGGTATTTACCCTAAAGATACATATGTAGTGATCTGAAGGGGCACATGCACCCCAATGTTCATAGCAGCAACGTCACAAGAGCCAAACTATGGAAAGATGAAACCATAGAGGGAGACAAACCATAAGAGATTCTTAATCTCAGGAAACAAACTGAGGGTTGCTAGAGTGGAGAGGGGTGGGAGGGATGGTGCAGCTTGGTGATGGACACTGGGGAGGGTATGCGTTGTGGTGAGCACTGTGTATTGTTTAAGACTGATGAATCACAGACCTGTAGCCTTAAACAAATAATACATTATATGTTAATAATAATAATGAGAAAGAAAACCATGAGATAGTACCTCATGCCTACTAGAAAGGCCACCATTAAAAACATAAGGGATAACAAATGTTGGTGTAGAAACCCTTATACACAAGGCCACTATTTTCAAAACCAGAAAATGATTTACCTAATACATAGACAAAAACAGAGAGTTAAACAAAATGAGGGGACAGAGGACTATGTCCCAAATGAAAAAACAATGAAAAAGACAAAAAAAAAATCACAGAAAAAAGAGATAAATGAAACTGAGATAAGCAATATGCCTGATAACGAGTTCAAAGTAATGGTGATAAAGCTATTCATCAGACTTAAGAGTGAATGAATGCAGGCAGAACTTCACAAAGAGCTAGAAAATATTCAAAAGAACCAGTCAGAGCTGAAGAATACAATAATTAAAATGAAAAAGCACTAAAGGGAATCAACAGCAGATTAGAGGATGTAGGACAGATTAGCAATCTGAAAGGGTAAAGCAATCAGGCTGAACAGCAAAAAGAAAAAAAAAAGTGAGAATAAGTTAAAGGAACTCTGCAACATCTTCAAGCATGAGAGCATTCACATTATTAGGGACCCCAGAAGGCTGAGAGTGAGAGAGAGAGAAGGAGGCAAAAAAACTTAATTTAAAAAGTAGTAACTGAAAACTTCCCTAATGTGGGGAAGCAAGCAGACATCCAGATCCAGGAGGCACAGAGAACCCCTAACAAGATGAACCAGGGAGGTCCACAAGACACAAAATAATTAAAATGGCAAAAAGTAATCATTAAGAGACAACCTTAAAAGAAGCAAGAGAAAACAGCTACATACAAGGGAAATCCCATAAGGCCATGAGCTGATTTTTCAGTAGAAACTTTGCAAGCGAGAAAGGAATGATACTAAAGTACTGATATTAAAAGCATTGAAAGAAAAAACCTCAACTACAAATACTCTACCCAAGCAAGATTACTGTTCAGAATGAAAGGAGAGACAAATAGTTTACCAAACAAGTTAAAGGAGTTCATCACCACCAAACCAGCCTGACAAGAAATATTAAAGGGAATCCTTTGAATGCAAAAAAAAAAAAAAAAAAGTGGGGGTGTGGGAGCATAACTAAAAGGAAATTACGGGCAAAAAAAAAAAATACAGAAATTACGAAAGCAAAAAATTTCACAGGCAAAAGCAAACACATAACAAAGATAATAGATTCACCTACAAAGACAGGATGGAGGTTAAAACACAAAAGGAGTAAAATGAATTATAGGTACAAAAATTGAGATAAACGAAATTAAAAAGATGTAAAATATGACATCATGTACATAAAATGTGGATGGGGGGAGGGGGGAGGGCGCCTGGATGGCTCAGTGGGTTAAAGCCTCTCCCTTCAGCTCAGGTTGTGATCTCAGTGTTCTGGGATCGAGTCCCACATCGGGCTCCCTGCTCAGCAGGGAGCCTGCTTCCTCCTCTCTCTGCCTGCCTCTGCCTACTTGTGATCTCTGTCAAATAAATAAATAAAATCTTAAAAATAAATAAATAAATAAATAAAATGTGGAGGGGGAAGTAAAAATTTAGTGCTTTTCGAATGTGCTCAAACTTTAGCCACCATCAACTTAATACAGACTGTCATACACATACGATGTTATATAGGAACACAATGGCAACCACAAATCAAAACCTATAATAGAGGGCGCCTGGGTGGCTCAGTGGGTTAAAGCCTCTGCTTTCGGCTCAGGTCATGATCTCAGGGTCCTGGGATCGAGGCCCGCATCGGGCTCCCTGCTCAGCGGGGAGCCTGCTTCCCCCCCTCTCTCTGCCTGCCTCTCTGCCTCCTGTGATCTCTCTCCCTCTGTGAAATAAATAAATAAAATCTTTAAAAAAAAAAAAGTAAAATTAAAAAAAAAAAACCTATAATAGATACACAAAAAATAAAGAGAAAAGAACCTAAGCATAACACTTAAGAAAGTCATCAAACCACAAAGACAGCAAAAGAAGAAAGGAATAGAGAATAACCACAAAAAGAAATAGAAACTGATGAACAAAATGGCAATAAGTATATATACCTATCAGTAATTACTTTAAGTCTAAGTGGACTGAGTGTTCCAATCAAAAGACATAGGGTGACTGAATGGATAAAAAAAACAAGACCTTTCTATATGCTACCTACAAAAGATTCACTTCCGACATAAAAACACATATAGACTGTAAGTGAAGAAATCAAAAAGATACTCAATGCAAATGGAAGTGGGGGGGGGAGCTGGAGTAGCAATTCTTTTATTAGACAAAAGAGACTTGAAAACAAAGACCATAGCAAGAAACAAAAGGCATTACATAATGAAAAAGGGATGAATCGAACAAGAGGCTATTACAACTGTAAATTTATATGTACCCAACATAGAAGCACCTAAATACATAAAACAAATAAAAAGAGAAACAGTAATATAGTAACAGTAAGGGATTTTAACACCCCACTTACCTCAATGGATACATGATCCAGACAGAAAATCAACAAAGAAACAATGTCTTCAAAAGACACATTAGACCAGATGGATGTAAGAGATATACAGATACATCATCTGATATAGAGAGAACGTACCATCTCTGTGTATATACAGAGAACATACATAGTTCATGTATGCTATGAACACACAATGTGAATGCACAGACACACATTCAAATGCACAGGGAACATTCTCCAGAATAGATCATATATTAAACTAAAAAACAACTCTCAATAAATTTAAGAGGACTGGAATCAAATTAAGCATCTTTTCCAACCACAACAGTATGAAACTAGAAATCAATTACAAGAAATAACTGGAAAAAACAAACACAAGGAGGCTAGAAATATGCTACTAAAAAACCAATACGTCAATGAAAAAATCAAAGTAAAATAAAAAAAATACATAGAAATATGAAAACACAACAGTCCAAGATCTTTGGGATGCTGCAAAAGCAGTTCTAAGAGGAAAGTTTATACTGATAGGCCTACCTCAAGAAACAAGAGAAATCTCAAATAAACAATCTAACCTTACACCTGAGGGGACTAGAAAAACAAAGCGGAAAGTTAATAGAAAAAGAAGGAAATTGGGCTCCTGGGTGGCTCAGTGGGTTAAGCCTCTGCCTTCCGCCCAGGTCATGATCTCAGGGTCCTGGGATCGAGGCCCACATCAGGCTCCCCACTCGGCAGGGGAGCTTCCTCCTCTCTCTCTGCCTGCCTCTCTGCCTACTTGTGATCTCTCTATGTCAAATAAATAAATAAAATCTTTAAAAAAAAAAGAAAAAGGAAATATTTGAGGAAAAAGAAACAGACTAAATAGATCAATGAAATCAAGAGTTGGTTCTTTAAAAAGATCAACAAAAATGATAGACATTAAGCCAGACTCATCAAGAAAAAAAAGATAGAGAGAGGAGACCCAAATAAAATCAGAAATGAACAAGAAGAAATAAGACCACTACAGAAATAAAGAATTATAAGAGAATACAACACATTGGGGAGCCTGGGTGACTCAGTCAGTTAAGTGTCCAACTCTGGATTTCAGCTCAGGTCATGATCTCAGGTCATGAGATTGAGCCCCATGTTGGGCTCCACACTGGACATGGAGCCTGCTTAAGATTCTCCCTCCCCCTCTGCCTTGCTGTTTATGGCAGTATTATTTACAATAGCCAAGATATGGAAGCAACCCAAGTGTCCATTCATACACAAATGGATAAAGATGTGGTGTAAAAAAGATGCTGTATATATATATATATATATATATATATATATATATATATATATATACACAATGGAATATTACTCATAAAATCTTGCCATTTATGACAACATGGATGGACCTAAGGGTATTATGCTAAGTCATGTGGGAAAAAACAAATACCATATGATTTCATTTACATGTGGAATCTGAAAAAACAAAACAGACAAAAACCCCCAGACTCTTATTAAATACAGAGAACAACTTGTAGCTGCCAAAGGGGAAGTGATGGGTGCGTGGATGGGCAAAATAGGTGAAGGGGATTTTAAGAACAAACTTCCAATTACAAAATAAGTCACAGAGATGAAAAGTACAGCATAGAAAACATAGTCAATAATATATTAACATTGTATGGTGTCAGATGGTGACTACACTTACTATGGTGAGCAGTGAGTAATGTAAGAACTGTCAAATCACTGCATTGCACACCTGAAACTAATGTAACATTGTAGGTCAACTACATTTCAATAGTTTTTTTCAATGAGAAAAAAAGTTGTGGTATATATACATATACACATACACATACACATACACACACACACACACACACACACACACACACAAAATGGAATGTTACTCAGGCATTAAAAAAAGGAAATCTCCCATTTGTGATAACATGGATGAACCTTTAAGGCATTATGCTAAGTGAAATCAGAGAAAGACAAATAATGTAGGATTCACTTAGATGTAGAATCTTGCAAAAACAAAAACCTCGGGGCACCTGGGTGGCTCAATCGGTTCAGCGTCTGCCTTCAAAACAGGCCCTGATCCCAGGGTCCTGTAAACAAGCAGCAAGCATTGAGCGCCCTGCTCTAAGAAGAGTCTGCTTCTCCCTCTGCCCCTCTCCCTGCTCATGCTTGCACGCTCTCTCACAAATGAATAAATAAAATCATATTCAAAATAAAATAAAAATAAATTAAAAAAAAAACCAAAACTCATAGAAAAAGAGATCAGGCTTTTGGTAACCAGAGGCAGAGGGTGGGGGAAGAATTGGAAGAAGTTGGGCAAAAGGTACAAACTTCCAGTTATATAATAACTAGTATGGATGTGCTATACAACACGATGACTACAGCTCACGTGGCTGTATGATACACAGAAAAGTTCAAATGAATCCTAGGAGTTCTCATCACAAGAAGATTCTTTACCCTTTTTTTTTTAATTTTCTTTTTATTGTGCCTGTATGAAAAGATGGATGTTAACTGACCCACTGTGGTTATTATTTCGCAATATATGCAAATCAAGGGGCACCTGGTGACTTAGTGGATTAAGATGTTTCCCTTTGGCTCAGGTAAGGCTCAGGTCATGATCCCAGGATCCTGGGATCAAGCCCCATGTCGGGCTCCCTGCTTCTTCCTCTCCTGCTGCAGTTACCCCTGCTCGCTCTCTTTCTCTCTCTCTTTTTCTCTGTCAAATAAATAAACAAAATCTTTAAAAAAAAAAAAAAAAGGCTAAAAAAACTCAACCTTCATCACATGCAAATCAGCCATCACTCTATGTGCCTTAAACTTATATAGTGATATATGTCAATCCTTCCTCAATAAAAATGGTGGGAAAAAAGTTAATGTCAATAAAGGTGTAATTTTTATTCCCATATAACTTCACAGCCGCCCCTGGTTTCTGTTCAAGCATCCCTAGGTTAAGAACCTCTACTCTCAAATGGCAGATACGCTTGTGATGAGTTTAGCCTAAGGTATAGTTGTCAAAAATCACTATGTTGTACACCTGAAACTAATGTGACTTTGTATCAACCATACTTCAATTTAAAAAAAGGTTAAAAAGGGGAACCTGGGTGACTCAGTCCATTTAAGTGTCTGCCTTCCGATTCCAGGGTCCTGAGATCAAGCCCCACATCCAGCTCCCTGCTCAGTGGGAAGTCTGCTTCTCCCTCTGCCTCTGCCTGCCACTCTCCCTGCTTGTGCTTTCTCTCTGCCAAATAAATAAATGGAATCTTTAAGGAGAAAAAAAAAGGTTAAAAAATTTTTAAATAAAATAGAAATTAAAGCTGATTTTAAAAAGAAAAGGAAAAAAGCCTCTACTCTAAATTCAAGAGTTACCTCGAGCTTAATCCTGGGTAACCTCCTGTTCTCTAAATAAGGACTCTCCCTGATTCCTCGGATTTCAACACCATCTATACGCAGATGACAAACAAATTTATATATGTGTATCTAGTCTTTCTCAAGACTCCTCACTCTTGCAGCCAAATGCTCACTTACTGTGTCTACCTGGTGCATAAAATGCACCTCTTGATGGTTTCCCCTTGCACTAACACAACAATCTAAATTCCATGAAAGCCTTGAATGAACTGGCTCCTCCCCAAACTCTTACATTGTTCTCACTGTTGACCTGTCACTCTCAGTGACCGACTGCCGGCCATACTGGTGCCTTGCTCTTCTCTGTATGGGCCAACACATTTCCCAGCTCAAAAACTTTGTCCTTTCCCTTCCTCTACTGGGAACTCACTCCCATTTCTTTGCCAGGCTGGCTGAACACCATCCTTCAAGCCTTGGCTCAACCATCTGGCCTTTGCTGGCCACCTACCTACCTAGAGAATTTTTCCAACTCCTATTGCCATTACACTACTCACTTTCAATCCCATCAAGCTCTTTTTCTTTCCTTTCCTTCAGAAGCACTTACAGTAATCTATAATTATCTTGTTTCCTTGTTTTTGAAGATTTTATTTACTTATTAGAGAGAAAGCACAGGCAGGGAGAGTGGGAGAGGGAGAAGCAGACTCCCAGCTGAGCGGGAGCCAAATGCAGGGCTTGATTGCAGGACTCTGGGATCATGACCTGAGCCAAAAGCAGATCCCCAACCTACTGAGCCACCCAGACGCCAGTTTCCTTATTTATAACTCATTTCCTTACTAGAACCTAAGTGCTGTGCTCCACTGTCCACTGCAGTATTCCCAGTGCCTGAGAGAGTGTTTGGCACTTTTGGAGACTTAATAAATGAATAAATGATAAGTGGTCCTTCACTCTCACACGGAGATGTTTGTTCTAAAGTTTCTCCCTGGGTGAACTTTTGGTATGCGGTAGCACCGAATGCAAGTAGGAAAGGATCCCTATCTTTATTAAACCTCCGGACACCATACCCAACAGCAACAGGCCAAACGAACCCCAGAATTCCACGGATTTCCTGTTTCGGTACAGCAAAAGATAAAACATTCTAAAATAAGAGGATCACAGACTTTCACCAAGTGGGTTTGCTGAGCAGACAAGGCAATCCAGGACACAGAACAAGGCCAGTGCTTAATCCTAAAACAGTAGAGACCCGGACCTTCCATTCCCAAAAAGAAAACCCAGAATATGCTTCCATTGCCTGCTGATGCGATCCCAACACAGTCAACTTTCCAGGTATTAAATTCATGTTTCCAGATGGCTACTGGAGATTTCCATGAGTCCCATCTGCACCTCAAATTCCTACTTATGGCTGAATTCTGTCCTTCCCCTCCCTCTTAAAGCAGCTGCTGCTCTTCCTCCTTCTGCATTCCCCTTCCCGGAGAAATGATACTATCATCTACCACCAGAGCCTAGGTAGGCAAAGACATCCTGACTCTCGTTTCCCAAATTTAATCGGTTACACTGCCTCCTGAACAGCTTTGGGTTTATTCTCTGATCTTCGTGGCACTGCCTCTGACCTGATCGACCCCTAACCAACCACGTGACATTAATTTATCCCTCTCCAGGTCTCCGGGGGATGGCTCTTGCCCTGGAGAAGGCCCCACCACTGCGTGGGCTGGAGACCCTCGGGCTTCTCCGCGCCCGCCCCTCCTGGCTCACGCCTCGCAAAGCCGCCGGAGCGGGCCTGGGCCTCGGGCTCCCCGACAGGTACCTTGGCAGGGTTGGTCAAGACCTCCTTCATGTACTCGGCCACGGTGATGGGGCCAGTTGCCTTGATTTTGTATATAAGGTGCCGCAGCATTGGTGTCACCTGGTGTTCTGCCGGCTCCCTCCCGGAGCTGAAGTATTTCCCTCTCCAAAGACAGGGAATGACTACGAAAAACAAGTAAACGGGACCGCGAAAACATCTTAGTATTTGCAAGTGCAAGCAGCCTGAGTGCCTTCGAAGCTGCTGCGCGGACTCTTAAGCTCGCCGGACGCACGGAAAGCGGACTCCCGGCCTGACGGCCGCACGCCCGCGAGGCGCCGGCAAGCACGCACGGTGCCCACGGCCACACAGCGTTCCCGGCCTGAGGCTGGGCTCGTCTGCAGCTCCGAGCGCCTCAAGCAGCCCCCAACTGAGGAAGGCGCCCCAGGCGCTCTCCCCCACGAGCGGAGCTCTGGCGTGGCGAACGCTTACCCGCGCGAGCCGCCGCGCACAGCGGCCCCACGCCGCCGCCCCTCGCAAGAACGCTCATGCCGATCCTCGCACGCCGCCGCGCGCGCGCCCGGGGGCGGGCGGGGGCCGGTGAGGCCATTTCCGGGAGAGGACTCGCCCCTGCCGGAAGTACGTCACCCTGCCAAGCGGAAGGAGGCTGCGGGCCGTTTGCGCGTGCTTTGCTGGTAATGGCGGCCGCCAAGAAGCCTTTGGAGTTTCACGCCAAGCGGCCCTGGCGCGGAGAGGAGGCGGTGGAGGATCCGGACGCTGACAGCGAGGAGGATCACAATGAAGCCGAGAATGGGTTCTCCCTGGAGGAAGTATTACGGCTCGGAGGTACCAAGGTAACGGCCTCGGACTCGCTGACAAGGGGACAGATGTGCGAGGAGTGGTGTCACGAGTGGCCCGCCCGCCCTCGAGCGGGAGCGTGGGAGGGCGTCCTGCACCCAGATCCCAGCTTCTAAATGTGCACTGAACGCTTCCCGCTCTTTCCCACTGCTTTTTACAAGGGAAGAGCCCTTAAGAATTGAACGGTTTTACGGTGTGGCCTTTGTTAGGACCCTCTCATTTCACTTTTACTCCATCAGGTCAGTGGAGACTGACCTTTTTGGGTCCTGACGTCGTGGCATCAGTGTTCTGAAATCCAGTGTTGTTGGAATGTTAACTTCTGTTCTCACGGAGTACACGCACATGTTTACGCTCTAGAAGCCCTCTGCTCTCTTGGAATTTACGTCCTAAGTAAGGGGAAGAATCAGTAACCAAGTATATCAGATGCTGAGTGGTGCCACGGAGAAGAAGAAAACAAGATGATCAGTGGGAAGGGCGTAACTGTTTTAAATGAGGTGATCCGGGAAGTCATCGCTGAGATGTTTGAGAAGAAAACTGTAGGAAAGAAAGGAGTGAGCCATGCTGTTCTGTGAGCAACAAAAATGTCAGTTTAGCTGAGGCAGAGTGAGGTAAGGGGAGAGTAATAAGAAATGAAGTCAGAGGTAAGAATTTAGGGCTTTCTCTGAGTTCGATGCAAAACCTTAGAAGACTTGGAGCAAATACGTGATGGAATTAGCTTACTTTTTTAGCGTGTGTTTTGAGATTGGGTGGGGGAGAGAGGTAGGGGCAGCAGAAATGCAATTTACAGGAACACATTCACAGTTTGCCCCGCACTTGTGTTGTATTTAATTATTGAATAGGTGATACTTCACGTGCTACAAAAAAGTTCTTTTAAAGAAGAGGAGTACTTGGTGAAAAGTCTTCTTTCCCACTTTTATCTCTTAGCCATGCAATTAGCCAAAGCAAGTATTTTTTGTGTCTTTTATATCTTCCAAACACACGTGTTATTTTTACACAGAAGGCACTATACTGTATAATATTTTGTGTATATTTTTTCTTGCTGTCTTAAAGATTCTTCCATATCATTATATAAAGTTGTGTTTGGTTTTATGCGTGCATAAATCATTGTTTAAATCTGTCTAACCAGCCATTTTTTGTGGACGTTTAGGTTGTCAGTCTTTTGCTATTTAATGCTGCAGTAAATAACCTTGAAAATAGATCTTTTCCTACATTTGTGAACATAGATGTAACCTAAATTGATAAAAATGGAACTGCTGGATCAAAGGATGTGTGTCTTGTATTTTGATTTGAAGGTAGCCAGTTGCCCTCCATAGAGACTGCTCCTTTACATTTCCATCAGCCATGTAGGAAAGTGCCTCTTCCTCCCATCTCCCCAACACTACCTGTCACAATTTTATCTTTTTTCATCTGACAGATTAGAAAATGGATGCATCATGGTGGTTTTAATTTGGATTTTTCTTAATGTCAATGAAGTTGAGCATCTTTTCACATTGTTAAAAAACCACTTTTCCCTTATGAACCATTTGTTTATATCCTTTACAGATCTTTCAGTAATCACTTCCTTAACTGCTGTGTAGGAACTTTTACATTAAATATTAAGCCCAATTACTCTGATATCAGTCACCAGTATTTTTTTCAGTTTATTATTTGTCTTTTGACTTTTGTATGTTTTTTTGTCTGAGAGAATGACAATTTTACCCATCTTTGCCCTTAAGGGCCTGCATTTTATGTCATTTGGAAAGGTTTTCTTTATTCTGAAATTATTTTAATTATGGTGTGCATTCTCCTATTATATCTTTTTTTCCACGTGTAAATCTTTGATTCATCAAGTATTTACTTGGTTGTTGTGTGGGAGCCCAGGCAATACCATGATAATTAAATTTAATTGATTTTAAAAGATACAGATTGAAAATTAACTTTTGAGGTTTTTCTAAACTTTGGATTTGTAATTTATTTTTTAACTTTCTTGTATTTTAATGCAGCAAGATTACCTTATGCTGGCTACTTTGGATGAAAATGAGGAACTGGTGGATGGAGGCAAAAAAGGAGCAATCGATGACCTTCAGCAGGGTGAATTGGAAGCATTTATTCAAAATCTTAGTTTGGCCAAGTATGCAAAAGCTTTCTTAGTTGAAGAAGATGAACCAGCTAAAAAAGGAAATGCCAGCAAAAAAGAAGCAAAAGTATCTAAAGTAGATAATAAAAAGCAAAATGCAGCAGAAAGCGAAAGGACATCGGTTGGTAAGGTGAAAAATAAGAAGCCAGAACAACATTCTGATGAGAACAACAGTGTCACCCGAAAAGTTAAGAAAGATAAACAACAGGACATCTTTGAATTTTTTGAGAGACAGACATTGTTGCTTAAACCTGGAGGCAAATGGTATGATCTAGAGTATAGCAGTGAATATTCTTTGGAACCCCAGCCCCAGGACATTGTGTCTAAGTACAAGACTTTGGCTCAGAAATTGTATGAGCATGAAATCAACTTATTCAAAAGTAAGACAAATAATCAAAAGGGAGCTTCTTCTACCTGGATGAAGACGATTGTGTCATCAGGGACATTAGGGGACAGGATGGCAGCCATGATTCTTCTTATTCAGGATGATGCTGTTCACACACTCCAGTTTGTAGAAACTCTTGTGAACCTTGTGAAAAAGAAGGGTAGCAAACAGCAGTGCCTCATGGCTTTGGATACTTTCAAAGAATTACTCATTACAGACCTTTTGCCAGACAGTCGGAAGCTACGGATTTTCAGCCAGCGTCCCTTCAACCAACTAGAACAGTTATCCAGTGGTAACAAGGACTCAAGAGATAGAAGGCTGATATTATGGTATTTTGAACACCAGCTGAAACACTTGGTGGCTGAATTTGTGCAGGTCTTAGAAACTTTAAGTCATGACTCATTAGTAGCCACTAAAATTCGAGCTCTTGTTGTAGCTCATGAGCTTCTTTGTAACAAACCTGAGGAAGAAAAGGCTCTTCTTGTGCAGGTGGTAAATAAACTGGGAGATCCTCAGAACAGAATAGCCACAAAAGCCTCCCATCTATTAGAGACGTTGCTTTGTAAACATCCCAATATGAAAGGAGTTGTGTGTGGCGAAGTAGAAAGGCTGCTCTTTCGCTCAAATATCAGCTCCAAAGCACAATATTATGCAATGTGCTTTTTAAATCAAATGGTCCTTTCCCATGAAGAAAGTGAATTAGCTAATAAGTTAATTACTCTTTATTTTTGTTTTTTTCGGACTTGTATCAAGAAAAAAGATATTAATTCAAAAATGCTTAGTGCCCTTTTAACAGGGGTAAATAGAGCATACCCTTATGCCCAGACTGGTGATGACAAAGTGAGGGAGCAGGTCGACACACTTTTTAAAGTGTTGCATGTTGTGAATTTTAATACCAGTGTACAGGCTTTAATGTTGCTTTTCCAAGTAATGAATTCTCAGCAGACGATATCAGATCGATACTATGCAGCATTATATAGGTAAGTACATACCATTTCAATAGGTGAATGTGAGGAATAACATGATTTAATAATGTAATTTAATACACAGCACCCTACTGTCCCCCTCTATGGGGGAAGAAACTTAGAAAACTGGATTTTATGCCCCCCCCCCCCTAGCAACTTGGTAATCACCAACTTGAGTAAGTCACTAATCTTTGTTTTCCTCTTGGAAAACTACGTTACATGTTTTATATACATTATTTTATTTTTTGTTTTGAGAACTTGTTAAAATACAGAAAAGTACCCTCCCCCAAAAAAGTATCTGTATCCTACCACCTAATATTTCAACTTTAACATTCTGCTGTATCTGTTTTAAATCTTTCAAATATTAAAAAATTAGAACTGCAGATACAATTGAAGTTTCCTTCACTCTCTTACCCCTCACTCACATCCTCAGTCCTATATTTCTTCCCCTTGTCCTTCACACACCCATTTAGTAACTCATTCAACACCAGTTTTTTGGGCGCCATCTATATGCTGGACACTTCCAGGTGCTCTGCATATAGCACTGAACAAAATTCCCGCACCTAGAGGTGCTTACATTGATATTGAGGAAGATGGATGGCAAACAAAGTCTGTTAGGGAGGGACAGGGCTGCGTTTTTGGAATTTTGTTAATGGGATTAAGATTTTTTCACTGAATTTTGTAGTTGTCCTGACACATACATATTAAGGGGTGATATTTTGAACAGCGTGTAAACATTTTAGAACTGTTTAAGTATACCAACAAGCTATATATTTCCTTTCTATTCATTTTACTACTTTTACGTAACATATCTTATGACAGGTGTAATGTACTGGTATCTTGAACTTAAGCCACAGTGCCTGGATTTGAGTCCTAGCCATTACTTTGCATTGTAACTTTGGACAAATTACTTAATCCTCTTTAAATTGGTAAACAGAATTGATCCCATTTTACTGCAGGCCCGGTTTGTCTATAAAATGAAGGGGAGTGCACCTCTCCCCTTGAGAACATCAAGGGTTATTGTTAAAATTATAAAACTTCCCATGGTTACATAGCTAAAAAATGACAAAACTGGGACTTTACTGAGTTCATGTGTATGTTAACCCATGTAAGTGCTCTGCAGGTGTTGGCTGCTATTGTTATTAATATTACTCTGATGAATAGCTTAAGTTTATTCCTCTTAACACTTTTCCAATCTGTGAGGTACAGTAATTTGTGCAAAATCAGACAGACGTGACAAGGCCAAGTTAGGTGGCAAATCCAGGTGTGCGGGCTTTGGGAGCTCATGATGTTTCATGGTGCTGATTCCACTGGTACACTAAAAAGAAAGTCTCAGACTCCTTTCCATAACTCTTAAGAGTACAGTTTTCTCAAGTAGTGATTACTTCTAAAGTTAGAAAAGAGTTCCAGGGCTAAAAATTTAGAGGTTTGGGGATCTTAGCGTTTTTTAATAACTTTTGATGGTCATAACTTTTTGGACAATGTTTGGAATCAGCTGTAACACAACAGTCTATCTGACGAGTACATTCTTAAGTTCTTTAAATTATTGCTTGCCAAGAGCTCTCACAGATGGAGTTCCTCAAAGGACATCTAAGCCTTATAGTATTTCTTCTGGTTTTATTAAGAACCATTTAAACAAAATGTCCGTGATATTATTTGAAAGATAAAGGAAACATGATTTGGTTTACGAAAATATGATTTATCGGGGTGCCTGGGTGGCTCAGTGGGTTAAAGCCTCTGCCTTTGGCTCAGGTCATGATCTCAGGGTCCTGGGATCGAGCCCCTCGTCAGGCTCCCTGCTCAGCGGGGAGCCTGCTTCCTCCTCTCTCTCTGCCTGCCTCTCTGCTTACTTGTAATCTCTCTCTGTGTCAAATAAATAAAATCTTAAAAATTTTTTTGATTTATCAAAAACTGCAAGAACGTGCTCTCTGTCAAATGGTGGGGATACACCTATCTAAATTCTCAAATGTTTTAAAAATGAGTTGCAAAATAGGTGAAAATTTTAAGTGTGAAGACAAAATTGAATATCAGATATTGAATAATATAGGATATCTCAGTACCACCAGGGTTATGGAACTAACAGATGGAGGAAAGTGGTCTGCAGAGCAATATGAAAATGCTTGACAGGGTCCGGTATTTTCATTTCTAGTATTAATGGAAAAATGTTAATAGAAGTGCTTAGAATAAGAAGTAATGTTGGACAAGAGCATATACTGAGGATTGTGTTAATTTTGAATATCCTAGTGTCTGGAGAACAAAAACAGTTGGAGCATCTCTAGGATTCAGCAACTGGGATAAAGAGAAAATTTTTAAATTACCATGTTCAGTTCTCTACATGTGTGTTCATTAGAATTACGTGGAAGCCTCTGGTCTCCTAGCTATGGGGTATTAATATAAGAATAAGAACTCTGGTCTAGTCCACCACTTTCATAGGTCAGTTTTCATTATTTGGTTTTGGATTGGCCTTTCATTTGAGGTTCTAGATCTGTATAAAAATTATGCTGGAGAATGGGAAACCCCCTGAAAAAGAAAAAAGAAACCACGAAAAAATGTCTTTCTCCTGTGATATTCCCACCCTTCCCCAAGATCATCATTCTTTCTGTTTCAGTCATTGACTTCCATTTTACATCTTAGGTCTCTTGATCTGAAATAAACAGGAAGGTAATCCCTGACTGAGATGAGGTTAGCAGTTGCCTCTACTACTGGTTATAGAGATATTTTATGAATAAACATTTGATCTTGTTTCTGTTTTATAGGAAGATGTTGGATCCAGGATTGATGATGTGTTCTAAACAAGCCATGTTTCTTAATCTTGTCTACAAATCTCTGAAAGCTGACATCGTGTTGCGCAGGGTGAAGGCTTTTGTGAAGAGGTTACTCCAAGTTACTTGTGAACAGATGCCACCATTCATATGTGGAGCTTTATACCTTGTGTCTGAGATCCTTAAAGCAAAACCAGGTTTAAGAAGTCAACTAGATGATCATCCGGTATATCTTACAACTGCTTTTTAAATCGAGTGGGTTCTGAAATATATTGGTATTTTTCTTCTTTGCTTCAATGACAGTAACTTACATAATTTTCTGGAGCATGAACACATGTGAGTCTTGGAGCTGGACAGCCCTGAATTTTAGTTCCAGGTGTACAGTTTTACTAGGTGGGCACATTGCTTGACCCCTTTACTCACAGTAAACTGTACGACACTAAACTGTAATTGTATGAGATAGTTACAGTTACAGAGCTAGTGAATCTCTTAAACCTATTTCCTCAGTTGTGAAATGGACACAGTAGTACCTACTTCATTGGGTTATTTATATAATATGTCAGAAGTTTGATGGCTGGATGTTTTCATGTAAAAAAATTCCAAAGCCTCAGGGAATTGTGGCTCAAAACTTAATTCTCTTACATTTAGAAAAAAGAATATGGTGTGTCATAAATTTGATTGATGGAATTTTATGTTTCACCATTATAGCAACAAGTGGGTCTTCAAAACTCCCTCACATAACTGAATACAGACTTCCAGTTGATTAATGCAGATTTATTAAACCATTGTTTTAGGAGTCTGATGAAGAGAATTTTATCGACATAGAAGATGATGAAGACATAGAAAAATTCACTGGTACAGATGAAGAAACAGATACAGTAAAAAAAGCTGAGACAGAAGAAACTGTGTCTGACAGTGCTATGGAAACAAAAAAATCAGAGTCTGCATCTTGGGTGCACTTTGATAATTTGAAAGGTGAGTTTCTTAAATCTTTAAATTGTTCTCTTGAACTTTTAAACAGGAATTAGATTCTCCTTTGATCCTTTTTTTTTTTTAATTTTTTTTTAGTAATTTGCACCCAGTGTGGGGCTTGAGCTCACAAGCTGAACATCAAAAGTTATATGCTCTACCGACAGCCCCCAGCCAGGGGCCCCCTCTTTGATCTTAGTAGAAATTAACATTACACCATTTTAGAAGTCCTCCATATTCTTTTTTATTTTTATTTTATTTTATTTTTATTTTTATTTTTTTTAAAGATTTTATTTATTCATTTGACACAGAGAGAGAGATTACAAGCTGGCAGAGAGAGAGGAGAGAGGAGGAAGCAGGCTCCCCGCTGAGCAGAGAGCCAGACGTGGGCCTCGATCCCAGGACCCTGGGATCATGACCTGAGCCGAAGGCAGCGGCTTTAACCCACTGAGCCACCCAGGCGCCCTCTTTTTTTTTTTTTTTTTTTAAGATTTTATTTATTTATTTGACTCAGAGAGATCAGATCACAAGTAGGCTGAGAGGCAGGCAGAGAGAGAGAGAAGGAAGCAGGCTCCTCGCTGAGCAGAGAGCCCGATGCGGGCCTCGATCCCTGAGATCATGACCTGAGCCAAAGGCAGAGGCTTTAACCCACTGAGCCACCCAGGCGCCCTTCTTTTTTTTTTTTTAAGTAGGGCTTTTATAACCACCTGTATTCAGGAACTTAGAAGTAAATTTTTAATATAGTGAATTATTTGTCTACTTAATAACATGTAGTTACAAATTTTAAAGTAATTTTGATCTTAGAAATTAAAGCAGATACCTTTTGGAAATGCAACCTCTTCATTTGAGCTGTAAAGAAAAGCACACTAAACCTTGGGGATCAAGAAAAGTGCCAGATCCCTTTCTTCAAACTTGTTGTGGAACTCTTGGTCAGCTTACTTCATTTCCCCAAACTTCAATTTGCTTGTGAAGTATAAAAGAGAAGTATGCTAGCATCCAGGAAAGTTTTTAAAAGAATACAATTTCCCTGAAGGCTAAACTGAGAATAATCCTTTAGAAGGATGATGAACATGTGCATTGTTATGTAGACAGTTTGTTGTAATGTGTTCTGAAAGTTCTTTGAAGATAACATAAAACACTTGTTCCAAGTGAGAATTATTCCTGGACATAATTTTTTTTTAAGATTTTATTTATTTATTTGACACAGAGAGAGAGATCAGATCACAAGTAGGCAGAGAGGCAGGCAGAGAGAGAGGAGGAAGCAGGCTCCCTGCCAAGCAGAGAGCCTGATGCGGACCTCGATCCCAGGACCCTGGGATCATGACCTGAGCCGAAGGCAGCGGCTTTAACCCACTGAGCCACTCAGGCACCCTCCTGGACATAATTTAATAACAAATATTGGGTGCACTTAAAGTTCCAAAAGAATTTAGGCATATTTAATCTTCAGGCTAGTTGCCATTCTAACCCTTATAACCTAATTGATCCAGATATGGGCACCTTTTGCTGCCTGGTTTATTCAGTAGCAAATGCTATCCTGGGTACCATATCTAATTCTTGTTGGGGCTTGGATTGTTTCATGTAGGTAGGCTGCCTGGCTAACTAAGAATGTTGGAAATTATAGTTCTGTTACATATACATATATATGTTACAGTTACTGGTAACAACATTAATGGTGGTGGTTTTAGTGAACTCTTGGACTAGGAATAAAGCATTTAAGAAATGTGGTTTTTTGTTGTTGTTGTTCTCAGGTGGCAAACAGTTAAATACATACGATCCATTCAGTAGAAACCCTTTATTCTGTGGAGCTGAAAATACAAGTCTTTGGGAGCTCAAAAAAGTAAAGTAATTTTAAATTGTCTTTTAATTCATTAGTGCTTTGTATTTGTCCTCATGGATTTAACACCTTGAAGTTTCCATTTTGCTTATAAATATGATCAATACAGATTAGTTGTTTAGACATGAGTTAATTGGCATAAAGAAGCAATTTGAAGCATGTCACCCAGCTGTAATGCTTTATAACCCATATTTCTTTTTTTTTTTTTTAAGATTTTATTTTTTATTTGACACAGAGACAGAGATTACAAGTAGACAGAGAGAGAGGAGAGAGGAGGAAGCAGGCTCCCTGCTGAGCAGAGAGCCCGATGTGGGCCTCGATCCCAGGACCCTAGGATCATGACCTGAGCCGAAGGCAGAGGCTTTAACCCACTGAGCCACCCAGGCGCCCATAACCCATATTTCTGTAGCCTCTGATAAACATTAAATTTACACATTTATACATTCACTTGTAGCAAATCTTAAATAATATGGATGTAAAATAAGGATGTTATACATGACTATAAATAAATTTTGCTTTACGCGTTAGATCTCCCTGAGAAGTTTTGTAATGATAGAACTATTTGCAAATAAAGTTACTTTTAAAATGCATTAGTACTCATATTTCCAATCAACTTTCTATGATATCTTTGGAAAAGCAAGGAAGAGTCTTACCACACAGACTCCCATGGGTCCTTAATAGCTTTCAGTGAGTCTTCAAGGTCACGGCTACTCTCATTGTGATACCAAGACACATTATTTGCCTTTGTCACTCTGTTGACAGTGGAACTGATGATATTAAAGAATTGATCGCTAAACTGCTAGTGCCTGAGTAAGGATAAGGACACTAGCCATTATATTCTTCACTGCCATGTACCTTCGGGGAAAAAAGCCAATATCACATAAGAATGATGAAACAGGAAAAATTAGTGATTATCTTGACTCTAAAGTACATGGCTTTTTCATAGTCTGTGTGCATATACAGCAAGAATTGATAACGTACTTCTGCTGTATACCTCAGTATGAAGTTGTCTTGTGTCTTGGGAAAAGTACCTATGCAGTTGGTTGTAAACTGAGCTACTTTTTTCATAAAAGACTAGTTGACAATAGACTGGTTGTTCAGATTTGGGTATTTGGGAGACATTTTCTTGAAAGTGAATGAAATGAATCTTTTATTTCAAGCAAAACAGCTGACAATATTTGTTGTCAATGATAAAATTCAAGCTTTTAAGCAAAATAAAAGTTTTGAAATCTTGTAACCACTACCTTGAACTTGACACTTTATCAATATATAAAAACTTTTTTTTTTAAGATTATTTATTTGACAGAGAGATAGAGAGCACAAGTAGGGGAGCAGCAGGCAGAGGGAGAAGTAGGATCTCCGCCGAGCAGGGAGCCCAGTGTAGGGCTCGATCCCAGGACCCTGGGATCATGACCTGAGCCGAAGGTAGCCCCTTAACCTACTGAGCCACCCAGGCGCCCCATAAAAACTTTTCTGATAAAATCAGTGGTGATAGTAAGAATGTGATTTTTGTGATAATGTAACTAACACGTGGAAGAACTGTGTAACTTACTGAATCAGTATTTTCCAAATGCCTAAATGCACAGTGTTACAAAGTCACGGTTAAAAGATCTTTTCAGGGCGCCTGGGTGGCTCAGTGGGTTAAAGCCTCTGCTTTCGGCTCAGGTCATGATCTCAGGGTCCTGGGATCGAGGCCCGCATCGGGCTCTCTGCTCAGCAGGGAGCCTGCTTCCCCCTCTCTCTCTGCCTGCCTCTGCCTCCTTGTGATCTCTCTCCCGCTGTGAAATAAATAAATAAAATCTTTAAAAAAAAAAAAAAAGATCTTTTCATAGTAGACGGATTAATTTTAAGTAGCAAGTACCAAAGGCTGATTGATATGGTTTCAGATTCCATATTGCAGCTTATCTGCAGTTTGGGTATAGTATCAAAAAAAAGATTCACAATTATGTGAAAGGTTATCAGTTAACTTTCCTGTTGCCAACTATATATCTGTGTGAGGCAAGATTGTCTTTGTATACTTCTAACTAAAATATAACAGGGGATACAGAAGCACATATGAGAATTTACTGTCTTCTATTAAGCCAGACATGAAATAGATTTACAAAACTGAAATAATCCTCCTCTTTTCCCTAATGCTTATGTGTTCTGAAAAATACATTTTTCATAAAATATTTGTATTAATATATAATAGGCTCATTGTTATTTTAACTTGACTATAAATAATTATTTCAAAATTTCCTATTGTGGGCACCTGGCTGGCTCAGTCAGAAGAGCATGGGACTCTTGCCTAAGGGATTATGAGTTTAAGCCCCATAGTGGGTGTAGAGATTACTTAAATAAAAACTTAAGAGAAAATTTGTTATAATTTCTAATAAGGTAAATATCAGTAGATATATCTCACTTAAACTTAGGAAACTCTTAAAGTCCTTGATTTTTTTTTTTTTAAGATTTTATTTATTTATTTGACAGAGACACAGCAAGAGAAGGAACACAAGCAGGGGGAGTGGAAGAGGGAGAAGCAGGCTTCCTACTGAGCAGGGTGTCCCATGTAGGGCTCCATCCCAGAACTCTGGGATCATGACCTGAGCTGAAGGCAGACGCTTAACAATTGAGCCACCCAGGCACTCCGAGTCCTTGATTTTTAAATGTATAAAACACTCCTGAGACCAGAAGTTTGAGAGTCACTCTTCTCTAATGTATTGGCTTAAGTTTTAATTCTTTGTATTTACAACTGTAGTAAGAGTTGACTTTCCTCTTTTTTTTTTTCTTTCTTTTTTTTAGCTATCTGAGCATTTTCATCCCTCTGTGGCCCTTTTTGCAAAGACTATCCTTCAGGTAAGTTTAATATTCTAAAGTCAAGAAATAAGAAAAAATAATCTAGTTTTAGATAATCATTAATTCGTCATACAGTGTTTTCTATCCACCACATAGAATCATAAACGTTTTCTGCTGGTGGAAAGGACCAATGATTTGTTTAATGTAATATGGCAGGTAATTTTTCCCACTGTGTGGTGAATAGAAATATAGGATATTAGAAAATTGCAACAGTTATTTATTACATTCTGGCTTTTCTCCTGAAAAAAGACTGCCCTCCCCTTTCCCATTTGCTGTGTTGGGCCACGTCAGTGTTTGGTTCCAGGTTATAGATGACCTACAGTATTGTTTACCTATTCATAAAATCAACAGTGTATCATAAAATATGTATGTACATGTAGGACTCTCTTTAATTCTTCAAGTAAGAGGGATGAGATGGGTATTTGAAGGGTCATTAATGGTGTATTTGTGCCTTTGATACATTGTAGTAGATGGTGTTTTTCCTTTTTTTCTTATCTGAATGCATCTATATAATTTGAGTTAAGTTAGTTAAGTTCTTAATCCTCCTCCCCACTCCACCTTTCAGGGAAATTATATTCAGTATTCAGGGGACCCACTCCAGGACTTTACATTAATGAGATTCTTAGATCGATTTGTATATCGAAATCCAAAGCCACATAAAGGCAAAGGTATGCTTCTGTTTAATTATTTGGTTTTCATTGTTGATATTTAATAATTAAGCATACAACTAGGTTTTATATTACACTGTCTAAATTTTTACATTTCAGAAAACACAGATAGTGTTGTGATGCAGCCCAAAAGAAAACATTTTATGAAGGATATTCGTAGTCTTGCTGGTAAGTATAAAGCCTAGACGGTTGAAGCTGATGAGACTAGTACAAGTCAATAACAAATTGTATCATTCTTTGCTCCATTTTACCAGATAAACCTAAGCACCAGAGGCATTATCAATCTTCTGTTCCCAAAAATATGTACGCGTTCTTAAGTTTACAATGTCTGACTGGGCCTTTTATTTTTTTAACTTTAGTACCGAAAACTCCAAAGTACACGGGTAGTATAATGAACTCCCCTGTAACTATCACCCAACTTCAACAGTTTGCCAATTTTGTACTGTCTACAGCTTTATTAGTGACTCCCCCCCATATATCCCATATATATAACTATCTTTTAGTTAAAGACCATTTTTTTTTTTGAGAGGGGGTGTGTGTGAACAGGGGGTCAGAGGGAGAGAGAATCTCAAGCAGTGTCCCTGCTGAGTATTGAGCCCAACACAGGGCTTGATCCCACAATCCTGAGATAACATCCTGAACCGAAACCAACAGTAGGATGCTCAACCAACTGAGCCACCCAGATTGCCCTATAGTTAAAGATCATCTTAAGCTCTGTATGGGTTCAGCAAAAGCCCACTAGTTTTGTCACAGAGCATCGTTTTAAATTAGTTGATGACTTTTTATGTGTACTGAGTACCCATCTTGTGGATCTGACTCTGTTTTCATAGCAAACATTTCTTTATATAATAAATTACATGGGCGCCTGGGTGGCTCAGTGGGTTAAAGCCTCTGCTTTCGGCTCAGGTCATGATCTCAGCGTCCTGGGATCAAGGCCCGCATTGGGCTCTCTGCTCAGCAGGGAGCCTGCTTCCTCCTCTCCCTGTCTCTCTGCCTGCCTTTCTGCCTACTTGTGATCTCTCTCTGTGTCAAATAAATAAATAAAATCTTTTAAAAAATAAATAAAAATAAAGTCATTATTAAGAGAACTCTTTAATTTTATTTCTCTTAAAATTGGGGTCCTGGATGCGGTTGCAGGACAATGAAAACCATGTTCTTTCATGGTGATGCACTGATGGCTACATATGTCATTGTCGCCAACAAACAGTTTCAAATGTTGGGTCTGCACTCAGACTTTTCCAGAGACTGTCCTTTGCACTAGAAGATCCCTTCTGTCCACTTTCCTTACATTTTGAGACTTTAGAATTGGAGTTATGCTGTATGTAGTCTTATGAGCTTGAATAATATAAAAAGGGTTACTTTAATAAAAATTTTTTCTTAATCTGTTTTCCTAGTGAACAGTAAGGAGTTCCTTTCAAAAGAAGAAAGCCAAATACCAGTGGATGAAGTGTTTTTCTACAGGTAATATACTTAATGCAGTTTCACTTGGGGAACTATTAAAATTTAAATTTTTAGGAAAAAAAGATTAAACTTAGATTAAACTTTAAAGGTTAAACTTTAGATTCCATAAAATGACTTCATTAACATAAGTCTGTTTTGAAAATATCTAAAGGTATGTCACTTGGGGCGCCTGGGTGGCTCAGTTGGATAAGGGGCTGCCTTCAGCTCAGGTCATAATCTCAAGGGTCCTGGGATTAAGCCCACATCTGGCTCCCTATTTAGTAGAGAGTCTGCTTCTTTCTCTTTTGCCCCTCCCCCCCCTTGTGCTTGCTTGCTCTCTCAAATAAATAAAATCTTAAAAAAGTGTGTCAGCTTATTTTTTTTGCAAAAGGAATTTATAAATCATTCAGCTTGCTAATCCTAAAATATCTAAGTGAAAAACAAGTAAATTTGTTGGTGTTTTTAATAATGTAGCTTAAATTTTATTTTATGACTCTTGACTGTATAAAACCTAATTTTTAATTTCTAATTTTTTAAATACAGTAATCATCCTACAGTTTTTAAATCTCTTACCAGTCTAACATTATGATAAGCAACTCATGAGTAATTTGTCCAAAATATGACTCTAAGCAGAATTAGCAAAATTCACTGTGCTGCTGCATAGAGAAGTCCTAAACTTACTAGTATTCTTATTGTTATCTGGTTAATTCTGTTTGATTTGCTTTTTTAATATTTTGTGTGAAGAATTTTGAGGTTATGATCCCATCTGAGAATGCTGTTTCATTCTACCCTAGTATTAGAATGGGTCTGATAAAATATTGTGATTAGATGTTATCTAGAGCCACAGTTTTATCTTACCTCTAACACTTAGATCATTAGCGTTGACACTAAAACCTTTTACTGTCATTTAATTAAGATGAGGTATTTTTATGAAGTAAATCCTAAATCTTTGAACTTTATTATACTTCATATTCAGAAGTTGCTATTTTAATTCAAAACTTTTGTTTATAATAAATAAAAATTTTAGTCATTTATATCCAATTGAGTTAACAGTTTTTACACTTGTCTGTGTCACTGGTCCTAGGTGCTTTGATTATACCAAAATGGGCCCTTTAATATAATTATCAAATAAGGGAGCCTGGATGGCTCAGTCAATTGAGTGTCTGACTCTTGGCTTCTGCTCAAGTCATGATCTGTGGGTTGTGAGAGTGAGGCCTGTGTCAGTTTCCATGCTCAGCAAGGAGTCTGCTGAAGATTCTCCCTCCCTCTCCCCTCCACCTCATGCACGTGCACACACGCTGTCTCTCTAAATAAATAAAATCTTAATATATGACATGCATATTTTTTCAGGTATTATAAAAAAGTTGCTATTGTTAAAGAGAAACAAAAACGGAATACAGATGAAGAAAGTATAGAAGATGTGGATGATGAGGAGTTTGAAAAGATGATTGGTACTTTGTTTTTGTTGACTGTTTAATTTGTAAAATAATCTACTTCTAGAGTCATGGAATATTAGTGGTAAGGGTATCTTAGTTTTAAAAAAACATTAGCTAAGAATACCATGCAAATGATAATGAAGGACTAAAAGATATTTTGGTGGCATATGGTAGTTCACCCACACTTGTTCCAGAAAGATTTAGGGTTGTGTGTGGACAGTTAATGGGAAAAATAAATTCCTATTTATGTTGGGTGTATATTCATTCTTAAGGCCTAATCTCTTATAGAAACCATTTTTACTGTTCCTAATTTCCTTGCACTATTGGTAGCAGTAGTCTGCTCTTTCATCTGTTTTACCTTTGTGATCCACAGAGCTACAAAAATTTTAATCTGTATTTAGGCTGAAACAAAAAAACAGGGAATTAGAAAAGCTTACATTGAGTTTGCTTTCTTTTCACATTGTATTGTGTCTACTAAAAATAAGCACTTACAAGGATTGTGATTGCTAAATATCATTGATATTTACCCTCTTTCCATAGAAGAGTTGTAGAAAGAAGCTGAAATTAACTGGAATCCATTTTAGTTTGGGGATTTAATTAAGATCAGTATAGTCACAGGCTTATGTAGATAATAAAACACACCAGCATAAGTCAGATTTATATCATTTTAGTGTTTATATATCATAAATAGCAGAATGGCTATGTTAATTGGTTCAGGTAGACTTGTCAACTTTGTTATTCCTTGCTATATCTGACAGTGTATATATTGTTTTCTGACAGACACATTTGAAGATGATAACTGTTTCACCTCTGGAAAGGATGACCTTGATTTTGCTGGGTAAAATACTTTTCTTAAGTCTTATTTTTTTTTTTTAAACTATTTTCTCAACATTTCCCAAATTGTTTTCCTCAGAACAGTAGAATACAGGACTCTGATGTGTAGGAGAAATTTATTGAAATAAACTTGGGAAATGGATATAGTATTTTCATTGTAGATCTTTATAATGCATGTTAGTATATTAAATAAAGGTTCTGTGCTGTCTGTAACTTTGTTAATAGCTAATCACCAAAAACACATTAGAAAACAATGTTCTCTACTACATGTCGTTCTTCTTCAGCAACATGAAAAAGAAAAAAAAAGGTGCTAAGGAAGACCCAGAAGATGAAGATTCAGAAGGCAGTGATGACAACCTTGATAATTTGGATGATGATGAAGTTTCCTTAGGAAGTATGAATGAAGAATTTACTGAAATTGATGAAGACGGAGGAACATTCATGGACGTGTTGGATGATGAAAGTGAGGGCATGCCAGGTAAGCATTTTTTTTTCCCCTATGTAAGCATTTTAAAATACAAGGCAAAAAAGTATATTTTTCTTTTTTCCTCAGTATAAGCTAGTTTTCCTGTCCGGTTGGCTAGAAATTTTAATAGGATTTTTTTCCCCCCTCTTACTTGGAACTGAAAGAGGTTGAGTTTTGAGCTTTTATTTTAATCAGTAATTAGGCTCTCTGCACAATACCTGTTGAGCTGTTAAGTTATCCTTTTTTCATTGTTAGAAAGTAATTATTTCTCAAAGTTAACACAATATTCATCATTTATGTTAGCCTTATAGCAGTTCTGTTGTTTTTAAATTGCTTAAGAGCATGTTTTTGTTTTGTTTTTGTTTGGGGGGTTATAGAACTTGATGATGAAGTCAGCTCTAAAATCAGGACAAAGAGAAGCAAGAGAAAAGGTGCAAATGATATTGACTTTGCTGGATCATTTCAAGGTAAGAAAATGTCTCTTAAACCTAAGCAGTGGCTTTGTGAAAGTTACTGCTCATTATCATCTTCAAAATTTTCTACGTTGGTTAGTATAATTTCATTTTTGCTTTTATAATGGATAACAACAGTTTCCTCTGTTTTTAATATGTGAAAGTTTTTCCCACATAATACCTTCAGTTATTTCCTAACTTCCTCTCATTTAAATATCTCTAGATATCTATAAAGTATCATAATAGATTATGTCTTTTAATGTTAACATTTGTAAGATGCCAATAAAAGAAAAAAGTACTATGTCAGGTGACAGTATTATAAGTATTTTATTTCTGAAATCTATGATAAATTCAGGCTTGTATTTTTTTCATGCTTTTAAAGTCAGACACTTAATACCTGCAAAACTTTTTTTTTTAATTAATACCTGCAAAACTTATCAGTTCTTTCAAATACTAACAATGATAGTCCTCTTAATTAGATGATTTACCAGATACATAAATTAAAACATGTTCTCTTTCAGATTTTGTCTTCCATTGAGTGATGTGGTCACTTTTTAATAGTATATGCTCAAATATAAGACAAAGTTTTCCCTAAAATCATCTCCAAAAAGAAATGTTGCTTTATTCTTAAGTCCTGCTGAGCCTGTTTCAGTGACCTTATTTGAATAATAAAGCACTATTTCAGAAGACAATAGCCTGAAAGATATCAGATCTCAGCTGACAGTAGTTTCTGATGCCCATTAAAGGATACCTTACAGAACTGATTAAAACAAAAGGAGGCCAAGGAATTTCAAACACTGATAAATTGGGAGCGGGAAGAGTGTTCACCCTACATTTGCAAATGTTGGATATCCTTATGGATAAACAAACCTTAAGGCAACTTTAAGAAGACAGTAACTATATTTTCTAGTTGATGTTACAGTTATATACCTATAAGATGAATGAAAACCAAAAAAATCCTTTCTGGGTGCTATACAAATGGGAATTTTAACTCAATAGAAAATACTCCATAATAGCACCATATGCAGTTCCGGAATAATACACACAGAATTTAAAACGAAAGCCTCTAGAAACTATTTTATCAAAAGTGGCTCTGGTACCCATACAAAGACTTACATGATTGTTTGTAGCAGCACTATTAATAGCCCAAAAGTGGGAACAATCCAAATGTCTGTTCACTGATGAATAGGTAATGGAATATTATTCAGCAATAAAATGGAATGAGGTACTGATACATGCTGTAGTATGGATGAGCTTCAGAAATGTTATGCTGAGTGAAAGAAGCCAGATACAGAAGACCACATATCCTATGATCCCAGTTACATGAACTAGCCAGAAAAGACAAAGCCCTCTTGGGGAGAGGGCACATGACTGCAGATGGGCACCAGGGATCTTCTGGAGTTGATGGAAATGTTCTAAAATTACAATGTGATGATAATTGAACAACTGTAAGTTTATTAAGACATACTGAATTATACACATAAAAACAGCTGAGTTTTATGATGAATTTTACTCCCTAGTAAAGTTTTTAAAAATGGCCCTAGTAGATTCAAAGAATTTGAATAATGTTGTTTCAGGAAAAGTGAAAATGGATACAAGCAGTATTTTTAGTTAATATATTTTTAGATAATGTGATTTTAAATGTGTAAATTAAAATTTAATATTAAAAACAGGTGTTTTATTTTGAAATGTTTATATGTACAGAATTACAGGTTAAGTGTTTTTTTCTTAGGTAAAACCACTTTGAGAAGTATAAACAAAATTTATAACATAAAAAATATACCTTCCATCAGTTTCTTCACAGTTAGACCAAAGAATAAAACCTCTGACTTAATTAGAACTTACAGTTAGTTTGCCTTAAGTATTCCAAAATTCAACCGTGGTCAACTTTTGTACTCGGTCTTGCCTGATACTGTGAAAAAGGGTAAACCTTGAGCAGTGGCCAAATCTGAAAGGCAGGCAGGAAGACACTATATTGTCATCTCGACAATTTTATTAGGATACTAACTCTTAAATTGTATTTGTCTTTAAATGCCACCTACTTAATGGTGCTAGAAGATAACTGTAATCCTGTATTTTAACCCAATGCAACCTTTTTATAACAAAACCATGTTGAAAGATTGTTGAGTCGTTGTTGTATGCCTGAAACTAATGTAACATTGTGTGTCAACTATACTTCGATTAAAACAAAAAAAGATGTGTATTTGTCCAAAATAATTGGATTTATAATTCAATAATCTAGGCTTACACTTTTTTTAGGACCAAGAAAAAAAAAAAAAGGAAATTTCAGTGACTCCAACCTATTTGTATCTGCTGAGGAGGTAAGACTAATATACTGCTTTAAGAAATTAGCTATTCCACATTGTTTTGAGTTTTCTAATAAACATATCTCTATTTAAGTTTGGCCACCTACTAGATGAAAATATGGGATCCAAGTTTGACAACATTGGCATGAATGCCATGGCTAACAAAGATAATGCAAGTAAGTAACTTGAAATTTTTTTTAATTTATTTATTTGGGGGAGGGTGGCACAAAGGGTGAGAGAACCTCTAACAAACTCCCTGCTGAGCACAGAGCCAGGTGCAGGGCTCCATCCCACAACCCTGAGATCAGGACCTGAGCTAAAATCAAGAGTCAGACACTTAACCAACTGGGCCACCCAGGTGCCCCAAATAACTTGAATTTTTAATGGAGGTTATTAAATGGCCTTAACTTAGAAATTCTGAAGATGTGAGTATTTTTTGGAGGACCGTTTTTAGTAAGGATGAATAAAATGGTTCCTTATGACCTGGAAGGAATGGCTTTTTCATCTGTCTAGGGAGCATGTAGGATTAAAAAGCATTTAGACTACAGCAATAAAGACTAATTATTTGAAACAGATTTTTATGGAGACAGGTTGTTTTTATATAATAGGAATTTGCTAAGTAACTTTGTAAGTACTTTATATAGACATTTTTATTCTGACACTGATAGTTACTGGCTTCTTTTCTCTTGCCAATGAAAGTGTTCAGGGGAAATAAAATCTTTAGAGCATTTTGTTCCTTTCTTCTCTTAGTCTTTTATTTGTTAAACAGTAATCTTTAACAATAAATGCCAAAGGAAAGCAACAAACAAAAGCAGAGGATTTGCATAATAGATGGGAAAGGACTGTGAGCCATAGCAGGCCAGAAGTTCCTGTTTTCTTCTGTGGGGCCAGGAGTCCACAATGTGGTGCGCTCATCTTTCCTTCCCCCCACAAAGGTCTCAAACAGCTTAGATGGGAGGCTGAACGCGATGACTGGCTACACAACAGAGATGTGAAAAGTATCATCAAGAAAAAGAAAAATTTCAAAAAGAAGAGGCCAAAAACCACTCAAAAAATTAAAAAGCAAAGAAAATGAGTTTTCTAATTGTAAATTAAATTGTACTTACTCCTAATGTTTGCTATTCAACCATTTTTCTTGATCTTGCTCTCTGACTCCATACATTCCAGACTGTTCAATGGATTTGTAATAAACTATAAATAAATATAATTGTCATTTATAAAAGCATGTAAAAGTGTTAATATTAAACTATATTGAGAGAAATCAAACCTCTCTTCCTTTTTTCTACATGGTAAAATTATTACATGTACATGAAAATACTTCATGTGTAAGTCTTCTAGTGTCTGTATTAATTATTGAAATGAGTACTATTTATTAAGCATTACTTTATACCAGATTATTGTGCTAAGTGATTAAACAATGTCATCTTGTTTAATCCTTACAACAATTCATAAGGTGGAAATTATTACTGCTCCTGGACAAAGAAAGAGCTCCAAGAAATTAGCAAATCAGAGGTCACATTGAAGTTTTAAGCTGTGGTTTGTCACCATCACCTCAGATATGTTTCATTCCAAAGTTTCAACCACTGGTAACTACTCATCTCCAAAAGAGAATTTTCGCCACCCTGTGTTCTCAGAAAGAGCTAAATTAGGGATAAACAGGGCGCCTGGGTGGCTCAGTGGGTTAAAGCCTCTGCTTTTGGCCCAGGTCATGATCTCAGGGTCCTGGGATCGAGGCCCGCATCGGGCTCTCTGCTTGGCAGGGAGCCTGCTTCCCCCTCTCTCTGTCTGCCTGCCTCTCTGCCTCCTTGTGATCTCTCTCCCGCTGTGAAATAAATAAATAAAAATCTTTAAAAAAATAAATAAATAAATAAATAAATTAGGGATAAACAGTAATTTTTCTTGGAAACTGACATCACCAAAAAAAGAAAAAAGTCCTTTAACCCTTAATCGGTCATAAAGAAATTCCTTAATTTAATGGGTACCTGAAAAAGTTCTTTTATATTCTTAAGGGAAAACCTACCTTCCAAGATGAAGGGAAATTTCTTGCTCATTGTTTGCCTGAAATCTGATGGGAAAAAAGGTCTTAAAATTAGACATGACTAGAAATTCACTGTATTAAAACACGGAGCCATAATTTAGTGCTAGTTTTAGGGTGTATGAGATAGGGATCCTATAGATGAGAAATGTGTGTTAAGGTCCTGGTAATCAGGAACTCTCTCCTGCACAGGGTGTAAGTTGCACTTGCCTTGCATGTTGCCCCCCATAGTTACTTCGGAGTTTTTTAAATTTGGCCTGTATATATGCTGTAATTTATTTAGAAAAGTAAGTTTGCCATGCTACTGTGCAACTCTTACATAACTATGAATTCTGAGATCAACTTCTAAAAGTGGGTAGAGTCTTATTTCTAATTCCAGAGCAAGGTAAAATGGAATCCATAAAATACGGATTTTAAATCCATATTTTATGGATTCCATTTTACCTTGCTCTGGAATTAGAAACTTGGATTTGCTTTTATATACTGTTCGGACATCTTTTATACCCTTACACTTCAGAAGTGACTTTGTAAGCATCCTAGAGCACAGCGTTCCAGTGAAAGACCTTAAGAGGACAAATGACAAGTTTCAAAGATGGCCACCATCCCCAGGACTACTATTACCTGCTCTAGGAAAGAGAAGCAGCACTTTCTCATTTTAAAAGTTGAGGGCTCTAATATAAAATTTCCCTCCAGAATGTGTTAAACAGCACTTTCAGTGACTGGTTGCATGGGAAAGGTTTTAAGTACCCAGATGTAACAGAGTAGGAACTGATAGCTTTTGAAACAGGTTACTTGACAACTCAGCTCTACCACTACTTCTCAGTCTATCAAACGATGAGGTATAAACAGCAGGCTGAATTTCTTCCGTGTTCCCAAACTAAACCAGACCAGACACTTGCTCTATGGCCCAAACTAGTAAAATCCATAGAAGTACGAAACATTTTCCCTAGTCTACAAATAACATTATTTAGGGAGAAGAGTCATTAAGTCCACAATAACACCAAGTTTCTTGTGTTCATAAAAATGCTATATATATATATATATATATATATATATATATGTATGTATATATAAAACAATGTATTATTTGTGTCAGAGGTACAGGTCTGTGATTCATCAGTCTTACACAACACCCAGCGCTCACCACAACACATACCCTCCCCAATGTCCACCACCCAGCCACCCCATTCCCCACCCCACCCCACCCCCAGCAACCCCAAATGCCTAATATATTGAAGCAATTTCTCTAAAAATGCTGTTTAGTACCTCAATGCATTAGCAAACTGCATACTGCTCTAGAAAACATTAACTACTGAATTAGGATTACCTTGGCTTGTGTTCATCTTATTAAATAAAAAATATGCTCCAAAAACGCCCAAGAGTTCAACTACTAAAACTCCTTTAAAGATCTTCTTTGCCACTGGTTCCATAGTGCGGGCCATCCTAAGTTCAACAATAACAAATACATGTAAACTAAACCTGAATGAGCATACACAAACTTAAATTTCCACACAAGCAACTCCAATTCATTCCCACAGTCTTAATTTAGGAATAAAACCGTCAAGTTACTGTATGCTTATTTATTTGATATGTCCCACATTTGCTAGTTTTCAATCTCCACCCCACACAATGAACCAAAGATGACTAGATAAAGCACAAGGAGGAGATGAAACAAAAAACACTGTAAAAAGAACTAACAATTTATGGAACAAAGATTTTTAATTGCCTAAGAATATAGAATATTGATAAGGTAAATCATTTTTTTTTACCCAAACGAGGCATTAAGATATGATCTAAAAAAGGCACCATATGTGAAAACTTTCTAAGCACCCTACAAAAGTAAGGTTATTCTCTGAGTGGTTATATATGTTTCATAGCTAGAGGTTTTCATTTATTTATACAACATATATTGAAATATGTGCCACAGCCCAAGCATTTTATGCAAAGCTGAGCAACAAACCAACTTGTTCCTGAGGAGCTGCTATTCTAACAGTAATTTCAAACTAATTACATCACCCAAAAGACTTGTTAAAATGCACATTCCTGGGCCTAAACTTGTAGTTTTCCAGTCCCCAGATTCTGATTCAGCAAGTCTACGGTTAGCATCCCAGTAATCTGCGCATTTGCAAGCAACTCCAAATGATTTCTATACAAGAGCCCCCTAGACCACATTAGGAGGAAAACTGACCACCATTCTCCAGTAAGTGGCAAACTAGACTTCAGATCTTGATTCTCTTCCTTTCACTAATAAAAGCTAATTTAAAAAAAGGATTTGAGTCTTCATTCTCCTTCTCCAACATAAAAGCTGCACAAGGGAAAGAGCTATATAGTAAGCTAAAAAAATCGCATATACGACTGTTACTGAATATATGAAATGTAAATACAAGTTTTTACTCTGCCTTCTTACAACCCCAACAACAGGAGAAACCAGTCGTTTTTAATCTCAGGATTCTGATACTGTCCAATGCATGCTCTTTGTCATACTGTCCTCTGCCCTCTGTGCAGAGACAGTAAGATCTATAATACTCTAGTCCCAGCTCTCTGCTCACCGCCATGCATTTATGCCATTTCTTTTTTTTCTTTTTTCTTTTTTTTTTTTTAAGATTTATTTGACAGAGAGAGGTCTCAAGTAGGTGGAGAGGCAGGCAGAGAGGAGGAAACGGGCTCCCTGCTGAGCAGTGAGCCCAATGTGGGGCTCGATCCCAGGACCCTGAGATCATGACCTGAGCCGAAGGCAGAGGCTTTAACCCACTGAGCCACCCAGGCGCCCCATATGCCATTTCCTCTCGACTCCTTTCACAATGCCCAAGAGTGGGGTAATTAAATACTCTATTTTTGTAGGATTATCCAATTAATCTCTTTACCAGGTGTCCCTTCCTTCATTTTGATAATGTGATCACCCTGGGGACTAAAAGATTAAAACTTTATTATTCTTATCGAAAAAAAAAAAAGGAAGCAGAGGAAGTTAAAAAAGAACTTACATATAACCAACAAGCAGGTGAATGGGTGGGAAGGGGGAACTGTTTTGCTGTTTACAATGCTGTACCTGACAGGAAGTCATGATCAGTACCTCTCTTGGGGTAATTTTTAATGTGCAATAGGTGAAAAAAAAAATTTAAGTTAAAAATAAAGCCTGCCTGCAGCAATGTCCTCAGTATAAGGAATCCAAGTAAGATTTGGTTTTGTTCTGTTGAGAGGAGAGGTTAAGTACAAATAAAGTATAAATAACACTGTTAACAGCATTTACCTTTTAAAAATACATATATACACATTTTACAAGTCCCACAGCTTCAGGAAAGGTGTTTATAACGATTGATAAACACTGGTTAATAAAGACCACCAAAGGCATACCTGTCCACGACAAAGTTGGGTTACCAGCTGGCAGCGAAAGAATAAGATTAGACAAGATGTTAGAGAAGGATGGAATTTAGGTGAAATTTAAAATAAAGCAGTGCTCGAGGCACCTGGGTGGCTCAGTCGGTGGAACCACGGACTCTTGATCTCAGGGTCCTGAGTTCAAGCCCCGCACTGGGCGTGGAGCCTACAATCAATCAATCGATCAACAAAACAAACGAAATAAAGCAGTCCTCGAATGCGCTCGAAGCAAAGCAGCACCGCGCATCACGGGGTTCACATCACACTGGGCTGAGAAGCTGATTCAGGGTGCACACACTTAAAACAAGCAGGCTGCGTCGGAAAACGCCGCATCTGTGCACTACAGCTGGAAATCGACGCGGTTCAGCCTCTCAGGCAAAATGATTTATCAAACAGCAAGGTCTCCCGCACTCTAGATACTGGAGAGCAAGCTCTCTCAGCATCCCTGGGTTTAATTAGCTAAAGCCCTTTTTCCAGGTTCCCACGGCCCAGAACCAAGGCACGAGCGAGGCTTCCGAGAGCTGCCTCAGGCTGGCTACCCACGACCCTCAGGCCCTCGCGGCCCCCCGGTACCCGGGTCTCGGGTGCGCCCCCGGAGGCCCCCCGCGCTCTCCCGCCTGCCCGGGCTCCCCCGACGCTCCCGCGCGGCCCGCGGCCAACTCGCGCGGGCAGCGCAGGCCGCACCGCCCCGCGGCAGCGACAAGGTCGTCCGCCTAGCGACCCGGAAACACTCGGGCCTGTCCCGCGCCCTCCCGCTGAATGGATATAGTGACACCCAACTTTCCTCCGTATGACCCCAGAACTTCAGCGAGGCCACCCAAAATCCTGCCCCACTCCGCGCTGTGGCGAGCCCAGGCGGAGACGCCTAGCCAGAGGCAACCCTCTTACCTGAGGTGCTTACACACAGGACTGCGCGTGCGCAAGGGTTGGCCCCGCCCCCCGGCGTTGGCCCCGCCCCACACCGTAATTACCTTTTATCGAGCTCTTAGAGCAGCTCCTAAGTGCGGTCTTGTCCGTTAATTTATTTAATCCTCACAAAAACCCTGTGTCATCATAGGTGCTATGAGTGTCTCATTTTACAGAGAAGGAGAGAGTTTTACCCTGCCTACAATCACAGAGCTAACAAGAAACAAAATTGGATTTGAACTTATGACATTGACACGAAAAACCTGTGCTCAATTATTTTTCTACACTCTGCAACCCAAGGTGTGATAGTCTCTGAGAATCAGCAATATGGTCAGCACCTGGGACCTTGTTAGAAATGCAGACCTGCTTTGGTAGGCAGGCGTAACTCACCTGCCCCAGCCCTAACCCTGGAATGCAAATGCTCAAAGTCCCCAGTTCATAAGCCCTGTTCAACCTCCTCTAAGTCTCCAGCACCTCTCCCAAAGGCTCCTTTGGGAGGCTTTACATTCCCAGTGTGACCCTGATCTGCTAACTCTAGCAGAGGGATGCAAGTGACCAGAAAGAAGCTCCCTTGCCTCATCATGCCCAAGGCACAGAAGTTGGCCCAAGTTCCAGTCCTCTGTTGTGGTCATAAAAGCAGGGGCGGCAGGGATCTCGTCCTTAACAAGCACCTAGAAAGTCTACTGTCCATTCTCCCATGGAAAGAGAAAGAGCAACCTGTCTGGGATCCTCAAAATAAAGTTCTTTCAATCACCTGACAAGAGGTTGCGTAAATTAGATGACCCATTGCTAGCAGTGCCAGAAGGCACCTACAGGAGAAGAGAAGCCCAGGATCTGGTGATGGCCCAGCCTTCCCTTCAGATGGCCACAGGACACAGAGCAGTGGGGACCTACAGCCTCTAGCAGCATTGTTCCTGAGGCTGGGGAAGTGGGGGCAAGAATCCTGCTTGCCAGCTGCCCAGGGCTCAAGTGGAGCGTTTCTCCACCACCCCCAGTCTGGGATACCAAAGTGTCATCAGTTAAACTGCCCTGGGCCCCAAATGTTTCCAGCATCCACTAACTAGACTTCATCTCTGAGTTCCTGGTGTTTAGCTCCTGAAGACAGAAGCCAATTTTTAATAAACTCCCAAAATACCAAGAGGTTATACCCGCTCCCTATATGTGGGATTCCAAAGCAAATTTCAATCCTATATTACACGAGGAAGTAGCACTTCTCTTGCTAACGAAGAAGGGAAAAGCACAACTTAATCCTGAGGGGGCACCCTACTACGTAAAGAGGAGGATGGCATAGGAGGGGCCCATTTAACTTCCCCTAAAAATCAGCCTTGGGCCAATTGGCACACAAGAGCCATATGCTTCTTTTTGATTTTCAGTGATTCGTCGGCTGCATAAGACACCCAGTGTTCATTCCATCAAGTGCCCTCCTTAATGCCCATCACCCAGCTACCCCGTCTTCCCACCCATCTCCCCTCCAAGAATCCTCAGTTTGTTTCCAAGAGCCTTATGCTTCTTGATCCTTGCTTTCCTGCTTTACTAATCAGACTATAGTTCAGTCACCCTAGACATTTTTGGTCACCAGGGTTTGGTTTTGTTTTCTCTCTCTCTCTCTCCCTCTTTCTTGCTCAACCTCTCAATCTCTCTTCCTCTCTCTCTTTCTCTCTCTCTTTCCAGAATTCTCTTCTTTTTTTTTTTTTTTTTTTT
>LNAC01000316.1:1433490-1455218 GCA_002007465.1 Ailurus styani | reverse complement strand
CGGGGGGGGGGGTAAGCAGGCTCCCCGCTGAGCAGGGAGCCCGATGTGGGCCTCGATCCCAGGACCCTGAGATCATGACCTGAGCTGAAAGCAGAGGCTTTAGCCCACTGAGCCACCCAGGCGCCCTCCAGAATTCTCTTCTCTCTCTCCCTCTCTCTGGTATAAGTCATAGCCTAGAAAAAAAAAGTGAAAAGAAAAAAATTAAGAGGGAACAATGTCTTTAATCTCCAGGAAAGGAGATTTAAATAAACCTTTGCTGACGTCACCAGGAGTGTGAGCCAAGCCAGGTGCCGTCTAAGCAGTCCCCCACCACTTATCGGGAGCCTGAGGGGATCCAGGAGCTAAAGAGAAGCTGGGATTGCACAGAAGTGGAGGCCCATTTGCACTCAAAAGTACAGCAGCACAAATGTATCATACAATTTAGGTTATTATGCGATCATTCATGCTATTTCCGTCCACTACTCACATAGACAATTGAGAGTCAAGTAGGAGGGCACCTGACTGGCTCTTGATCTCAGGGTTGTGAGTTGGAGCCCCACACTGGGTATAGAAAATACTTTAAAAAATAAAATCTTAAGAAAAAAACAAGAAGGTAGAACTGTAAGACAGCTTGCCCTGAGCCTAGGGAGACTAAGAAGAATCAGACCTCACATTACCAATTCCAAACAGTCCCCCAAATCCTCCTATAATTACAGGCATTAGTGTCAAAGAAGGATCCAGGCATATTGTCTTTTTTATCATTTTACTCACTAAAAAGCAAGCAAAGGACAACAGCAGCATTTGAATTCTACCCCCCGAGGAAAACAAAGACTACAATGTAAGGGACAATCCCATTAAGCAGCTTGGCAGGGAGTCCAGTCTTACTCATTTTCTTTTTTGGGAGGGAGATTCTGAAATACACAACCTTACCATCTACAATGAATAGCATCCCATTGTTATGTAAGTAATAACACCTTCAAGGGGAATTGCTATATGAAAATATTAAAATAGTGAGACAATCAGGTATTCCAATTTTACCTTATAACAAGCATTTTAAAAATATTACAAATATAATGAAACCCAGAAATTTATCTATCTAGGAACCCTCTCTGGTCAGTTCTTTTCCCTCTGTAAAATAGAGATTAAAAGTTGCTCTCCAGGGTGCCTGGGTGGCTCAGTCGATTAGGTCTCTGCCTTCAGCTCAGGTCACGATCCCAGGGTCCTGGAATCGAGCTTCGGGCTGCCTGCTCCGTGGGGAGCCTGCTTCTCCCTCTCCTTCCTGCTCAAGCTCTCTCTCTCTCTCTCAAATAAATAAAGTCTTTAAAAAAAAATTTAAAAAATTTGCTCTCCTACATCTACCATCTGCCTCAGTAAGATACGTTCTGTTGACATACAAAATTTCCTCACTTTTCCTGTGATGGAAAACTGTATGTCTGATTCAGTTAAATAACTATTTGTTAGATAGTTAATATCTATTATCATCTTGTTAGAGATTCTATTCTTACTTTCCTGCAAAGGATTGTCTATAACGGTAATATAATCAGCCCTTGGGGTAATATTCCCTGATCCTCAGGTTGCTTTGCACCTGTGCTTTGCCTTTTGTCAGAGGTGGGCGTGCAAAAAGGCAGGTGGGGGGAGGGGGGTGAGAATCAAAGAATGTATTTCTCACGTGAATGGGAGGAGCCCTTTATTCCACCTCCTGAAAAACTCCATTAAAAGCTATCGCTGCCCCTGGACGACCAAAGAACTGGTTTATGTGCAGGGAGTCAGCATGGCCAATAAGTCCAAATTTATTGACTATATTGACGAAGCTTTGGAAAAATCAAAAGAAACCGCACTTTCTCGCTTGTTTTTCACTCATCAGGGGATTCCGTACCCAATCACCATGTGCACTTCAGAAACTTTCCAGGCCTTGGACGCCTTTGAAGCCAGAAGTGATGACATAGTGCTTGCATCTTATCCAAAGTGTGGTAAATGACAAATCATTTTCTAAGAGGGCGCTTTTTCACAGTGAGTAGGTTGGGCAGGGTGGGAGGAGGGCAGTTCATCTCTGCATGAACCTAGCCAGAAAGCAGTGGGGAGGATGATCAAGACGGTTAAGAGCATAAGTTATGAAATCAATCACTAGAACTGCTAGATTTAGAAACCTCGGGGTCTGAGGGAGGAGCTCTGCTGGATGATGGATGTAGAAAGCATGCATGGTGGGGCTGGCTACCAGAAAGATGATACAATCATTTCTATAACATAACATTGTTCTGTAAGGAACATGTTATAGATTCAAGAAGTATAGCCACTTGTTAAAGGAAAAATCTGAAAAATAAGATAACTTGAATTTTGTACCAGTGTAAGTAAGAAGTGCTATTTTCTGCAAAACTCTGTTTCCTCCCATAGCCCAGTTTATTTCAAATGTGGAAGAACCAATTATTCACACCGCAGGACGGCTGTAGGTTTTAATATTTATGATATATTTGTGAAGGTAACAAGCCTTTGCTAAATCAAGACTCCTTAATGAGCTTTGATTCTCTGATTTTTCTTTTAGGTTCAAATTGGATTCTCCACATCATTAATGAGTTGCTATTTGCTGAATCTAAAAAAAAGTATGAGTATCGAGAATTCCCAATTCTTGAATGTGGGGACCCAGAAAAATATGAGGTTAGTACAAAACAGCCTTTCAATTTATAGTAAATTGTCATAGAAAGACTTCTTCCATTTGGGGGATATTTTTAGTTTTGAGTTCAGAAAGTAGAGTCCTAATAACCATGGCAATTTATTTTGTGCTCACCATATAATCCCAGCACTTTTCAAGGATGATCTCATTTCATGGCGAAATAACCTCATCACATTACAAAAGACAAAACTGTTAGAAACTTACCTACATCTACCATCTGCCTCAGTAAGATACGTTCTGTTGACATACAAAATTTTCCTGGGGTGCCTGGCTGTCTCAGTCAGTGGAGCGTGCAACTCTTGATATCGAGGTTGTGGGTTAGAGTCCCACAGTGAGCATAGAGATTATTTAAAAAGTAAGTAAAATAAAATAAAATAAACATACAGTCTTTACATTGCTTATAGTTTGGCCATATCGCATTTTCACCAATGTTTTCTTATATGCATACCAGTTTTGTTACAATTATTTCTCATTTTCTCCCTGGATATTTTTCTAACCCTTTTAGGAACTTTACCATTTCTCATATGTCTTTTTGTGATTTTTGGCTGTGCAGTGTAGTGGAAACAGCATACTCTAACTTAATCTGAAAATCACCATCTGTGTGATTTTGTACAAAGCACTTAAAACCTCAAAGCCTATTGTTAATCTCTAAAATGGGGGTTATAATACCTACCTGAGAGGATTGCTGTGAATGAATGTAAAAGTGACATTCGAAAGTAAAAATTAGGGCAGGTTGATGTAAATCAAGTATTATGACTATTAATCACCACTTGGGCCCAATTGGTTTTTTTTATTTTTAAAACTTCATTTTATTTTTTGCCCTTGCTTGAGTTGGGCTGAATTTTTACAGAACAATTGGCTATGAATCTCTAAATATCATTTTATCATTGCAAATAATGTGACCAAGCAGTGAGTGACTTCTGCAAGTGTGGAAATAAACTTGAAGCATTAGCTATATAACATACTAAAAGCCTGATTTTAAGAAGAAACCCTTACCTCTGGCAGACTAAACAGATCACTTCATTTTTAAAATTATCAGTAGAAGTAGATACACACACACAAAGAATCAATGACTGAGTCCTTACACCGACCAGAATTTCCCTTGTAAAATATTTCTCAGATATTTCAAGTGACTCTGCACTTTCGGGTTCTGTTGGGATATTTGAATGGAAATTTTTTAAATTTATTTATTTATTTATTTATCTGAGAGAAAGAGAGATCATGGAACGGAGGGAGGGGGAGAAGCAAAAGCAGGCTCCCTGCTGAGGAGGGAGCCCAATGTGGGCCTCGATCCCTGGACCCTGGGATCCTGACCTGAGCTGAAGGCAAATGCTTAACCAACAGAGCCACCCAGGCGCTCCTGGAGTTTTTTTTCGTAAAAATAAAAAATCTAGATATTAAAAATAGGTTCGGAGGAGCTATGAGAAAACGTGAATATTTCTGTTAAAGACCTTGAAAAGGGAGCCCAGTGAAGTCAAAGAGGAGACTGCAGAGTATGAGCTTTCTTGAACAAAAAGAATTTGATGTGATTGTGAGAAAGGTAAACTTTTCAAAAAATGACCCTCCCCAAAATTAAGCCAGATCCTACAAGGAAGTCCAAAAGGACGATTTGAATTATTTGCTTATTATTCTCTCTGTTCCTCACCCCCACAAAGTAAGAAAACAAAAAAATAAATAATTGGAGGAGGAGGGGCACCTGGGTGGCTTAGTCAGTTAAGCGCCTGAGACTTGATTTCAGCTCAGGTCATGATCTCAGAGTTGGGAGATTGAGCCCAGCCTCACCCACCTCCAACCCTCCCTACACCCCACTCCCCTCCAGGGCTCCAGGCTGGGGGCGGAGCCTGCTGAAAATTCTCTCTCTCCCTCTGCCAACCCTGTGCACAAGCACATTCTTCCTTTCTCTCTCTCTAAAACAAAAAACAAAAAATCGAGGAGGAACTGGAGAAGGCACAAGAGCGATGCTTGAAACTACCATTCAGATACTACACTTAAGAGTGATTGACCTTAAGACACACACACACTCTCACTTTATTGTGTATATATATATATATATATATATATATTGTATTGTGTATATTTTTAAGAGAATGAAACAGTTTCCATCACCAAGGATTTTGGCAACTCACCTCCATTACGACAAATTACCTGGGTCTATCTTCAAGAATAAAGCCAAGGTGAGTGTCCATTTTACTCGTATTTCAATTTGAAGTTTTTAACGTCTAGATATTGCCTTTCTGGGTTATGTGATGAAGTTTGTATCTTATAGAATTTTAATACATGAAGTGTGAGATTTAGTATTTCTTCTGTTGTTTCTTCAGATTATATTTGCTATAGTTTCATGCAAAACAAATGCATTTTCAGCTAGGGTATAAAACATATACCTAGAATCTGTTTTATAGTGAATAGATTTCAGAATCCTACTAAGATATTTAGAGTGTTTAACAAAAGAGTACAATGTAGGAAAAGAAGCAGAAGGGTTTGTTGCTGTCATTGTTCTTTCTGGTGAGCATTATTAACCTGAGGTCGGAAACAATTTTATTTCTGAATTTCACATATAATAGCAAACTCATGTCATGCGTACGTATCTATAGGTGCTTTGGTTACTCTTATCACTACTTGATCTTGTCCCACCAAACTCTGAACATTATTTTCATTTTCCTTAATATTATTTTGCAATTTTTACTTTGCGGTTTAACTTTGCAGATCATGCCCTTATGATTATTCTAATGAGCTTGCTCTTTTCCCCTTTTTGATATCTTCTACATACACCTTTTTACTAAGTTCATTAGCAGAAGTTCTCTGCTAAAACACCAATTTTTCTCCTGCTTTTTCTTCTTTTTTCTTCCCTCTCCTCAAATTTCCCCATCTCCTACTCCCTTCCTCAATTTCTTACTGTCATTCTTTCTCTATATGTTAGCAAAATTAAGCCGTATACAAGAATACACAATGATATTGCTCACCCCTTCACTTCTCCAAAGTGCAAAACATAGACCTGAATAAATTAACTTAATTTTCTCTCCCTAGATACTGGTGATATTTCGAAACCCTAAAGATACGGCAGTATCTTTTTTCCATTTCCACAATGATGTCCCTGATATTCCAAGCTATGGCTCTTGGGATGAATTCTTCAGACAGTTCATGAAAGGACAAGGTATAGCTGTTGGCAAAAGAATTCTTACTTCACAGATGACCACATTAAGTACAAAAAAGTCAAATGTGTTTTACAGTGAAGAAAGATGATTAAGGAGGATCCAGGAACCAAAAAGTTGCTTTTAAGTGAAGTTTTATAGCACCACCAGATCTGTGTGTCAAACAATAACATATTTGTGTTTTTAAAAACAATTTGGGCAATTCGTATGTTGATTATGAGTAGGGGGTGGGCATAGAATAGACATGGGACAGGGGCACCTGGCTGGCTCGGTGGATAGAGCATGTGACTCTTAATCTTGGGGTTGTGAGTTTGAGCCCCATGTTGGGGATAGAGATTACCAAAAAAAAAAGAAATAAAAACTTAAAAAATAATAAGAAGAAATTTTAAAAATCTTAAAAACCCTCACCTAAAATATTCATTTGCCAGAAAGGAAATCAGCTTTGTTAAACCACGTTGATGTTTTACCTCCACTTATTGCTAACTGCAACTTTAGAAGTACCACTGATGCTCCAGGTACTAAAGTAGGTGTTGTATGTGCACAATTTCTTTTAAGACCATAACAAACTGTGAATAAGACAGTAGTCACCCTTTGCACAGATGAGGAAACTAATCAAAAAAGTTAAATCACTTGCCAGTGGTCCCACTGCTTGTAGGTACCAGTGACTCTACTCCCATGGCTGTAGTGGCCAGAGATGAAAGATGCCTTCTCTAACTGGTGGTGCTCTTGAGTCTGAGTAGAAGGCAGAATTAATGCCAGATGACCTTAGAAGGGAAGCTGTTGACAGGTCCCTCCAAGAGGACCACTTTCGAAGGTGACCAGCCCAGCAACCACATGCATGGACACTGGGGGCAGTCACTACTGGCCCCAAAGCAAAGATGAAGTATGGGGGTTGGGGGTAGAGAGAAAAAAATAGTGCACAGAAGGTGCTTATGAAGTACCCGAAGAAAGTTTAGTTTGTCTGGAAATGCTCACTGAGACTGGATGGAGGAGCCAGTTATGGCAAGTCTGAAACTACACCCCGTCAATAACATGAGCAGACATTTAATGATGAGAAAGTTGTCATCACTGGAACAATCTATCATAGGGAATCTTTATGGCTCTAACCACCCTTTCAGCCTAATTATTTGACTGACAATGATAAAATGTGCTGGGCTTAACTTGAATACATTTTCAGCCTCACAAACTTGTTAAATTCAACTTATGGAGGAAGCTCAGCGTATTGGGAAACATACAGGATTTGGAATGAGAGGTCTGGATTGGGCTTCATTGCTTATTACTATATATTAGTAATTAATACTAGAGAGAATAAAATAGTTTCCACTTACTGAACAATTACTACGTGCCAGGCACTATTTGCTATCCCTAGCATACATTTTAAAATTCCATTTCTCCTAAGAATGCCCTAAGGATAAATACTGTTACTGTCCCCAATTTATAAAGACGGAAATAGAGGCATAAGAAGGTCACACAGCCATTAAGTAGCAGAGCTAGAACTTTTAAATTAATTAATTTTTAAATTTAAATTCAATTAATTAACATATGGTGTATTATTAGTTTCAGAGGCAGAGATCAGTGATTCATCAGTCTTATATGATACCAGTGAGCAAAACTGGAACTTAAACTCTGGTTCAAATCACTCATGCCTGGGTGATTTTGAGCCAGACATTTGATTGCTGTGAACGCTGGTTTCCTCACTTCTAAAGTAAAGATAAGAGTATCTGACCCACAGGATGTGGGACAGTGTAACATTTTGCTTGGCAGCACTAGCTCTCCTGTCAGACAGATGTGGAAAGAAGACAATACCTGTAACTTACTAACCGTGTGACCTTGAAGTGGTACTTATTCTCTGGGTTTCTATTTCCCCATCAATAAAATAGGTCTAAAAATTGTACCTATCACATTGGATTGCTTTAAAGACTGAAAGCTAAAATGTATCAATTAATAGTGCATTTGGAAGAACAGAAAACCTGACCACAGCAGCCTACACATACTGGGTTTTATTTTCCTCACTAAACAAGAAGCCTGAAAGTAGGGAGCTGCTTCAGCTGCCCAGTGATGTCAGGCCAACACCTCTGACATTCCCGTGGCCTCTCCCTTGTGCCTTTTGCAACATACTCTCAAGTTGGCTACTGTCCCTTCAAGCATCTTCTTCAGTTCATGAAGAGGGCTCATCAAGACAGCAACAGGTTTGCTAAAAACCTTCCAGCAGACTCCTGCTTGTGTCTTGCTGGCCAGAACCATGACCTGTGACCAACCACAGCTCTAAGAGAGGCTGAAAAACAGGAGCCCAAATTCTCACAATTGGCTTAGACCCAAGTAATCAGAGTTTGGGTAGCAACAAAAATGGAAGTGTATCGGATATTGGGTATAAAACTTACAGTGTTTGCCACAACAAATAAAACATGTAGTAACAACCTGGCTCAAAGCAAGGGCTTCATGATAATGATGATAATGAGAATAGTTATGAGAATATTACTATTATTAATGATATAGCAATAATGGGTAAAATTTGTTGAGTGGGTACTATAAATCAGGCACTGTTTTCAGCATTTGATATGTGTTAATTCATTTAAACCTCCTAATAACCCCATTTTACAGATGAGGAAAGTAAGGTTTAGGGAGTTGCTCAAAGTCACACAGTTAGCAAGCAGCACAGCTCATCAGTGTCTAGATCTGCACTGTCCAGTATGGGAGCCACTAGCTACACATGGGCAACTGAGCCCTTGAAATGTGACAAGTACAATCGAGGAGCTAAATTTTACATTTAATTTAATTTGAATGAGTTCAAATTTAAACTTAAAAACAGATACTCAATTCACTTATTGGAAACTTTTAAATAAGTTTGGTACATGTTGGGGCACCTAGGGTGGCTCAGTGGGTTAAAGCCTCTGCCTTCAGCTCAGGTCATGATCTCAGGGTCTTGGGATCGAGCCCCGCATCGGGCTCCCTGCTCGGCAGGGAGCCTGCTTCCTCCTCTCTCTCTGCCTGCCTCTCTGCCTACTTGTGATCTCTCTCTCTCTCTGTCAAATAAATAAATAAAATCTTAACAACAACAACAAAAAGTTTGGTACATGTTGAATGCATGAATCTGCTTTTTCAACCAAATCTACTTTTTCTATTTTTTTAGACTTTAAAAGTCTAAAAATTTATCAAGTATTTTTGATAAAAAAAAAAAACTTGGCATTCAAATTGAGATTCTCTGTAAAGGTAAAATACCCACTGGTTTTGGAAGCCTTAGAACATACAAAATGAAGGGTGGTGTTTTCTTAATAACTTTTTATGTTGATTATATTTGGAAATGATAATATTTGGGGATATATTTGGTTAAACAAAATATAAAAATCAATTTCACCTGTGTCTTTTTTATTTTTTTATTTTTATTTTATTTTTTATTTTATTTTTTATTTTTTTTTTAAAGATTTTATTTATTCATTTGACACAGAGAGAGAGATCACAAGTAGGCAGAGAGGCAGGCAGAGAGAGAGGAGAGAGGAGGAAGCAGGCTCCCTGCTGAGCAGAGAGCCCGATGCGGGCCTCGATCCCAGGACCCTGGGATCATGACCTGAGCCGAAGGCAGCGGCTTTAACCCACTGAGCCACCCAGGCGCCCTTTTTTATTTTTTTAAAGATGTATATATTATATATAGAGAGAGAGCAGACAAGTGGGAGGGGTTCGGGGAGGGAGAGAGAACCTGAAGTGGACTCTGGGGGCAGGGGCGCTGGGTCTCACGACCCCAAGATTGTGACCTGAGCCGAAATCAAGTCCGTTGCTCAACCGACTGAGCCACCCAGGTGCCCCTCTTTTTGCTTTTCTTTCTTTCTTTCTTTTTTAAGATTTTATGTATTTATTTGACAGAGGGAGACAGCAAGAGAGGGAACACATGCAGGGGAAGCAGGAGAGGGAGAAGCAGGCCTCCTGCCGAGCAGGGAGCCCAATGTGGGACTTGATCCCAGGACCCTGGGATCATGACCTGAGCAGAAGGCAGATGCTCAACCGACTAAGCCACCCAGGCGCCCTCTTTTTGCTTTCCTTAATGTGGCTACTGGAACACTTTAAATTACAGATGTTGGGGCACGGGGTGGCACAGTCAGTTAAGCATCAGACTTTTGGTTTCAGCTCAGGGCATGATCTCAGGGTCATGAGAGATACCCCCACAGAGTCTCCTTCAGATTCTCTCTTCCTATCCCTCTGCCCCTCCCACTTGTGCACACTCTCTCTAATAAATAAATCTTCAAAAATAAAATAAAATTACAGATGTGGCTTGCATTAAATTTCTATTGGGAAATGCTGATCTAGACATCCGTCTCATCATTTCTTTCTTTCTGGCGCTGTCAGTTTCCATGTATCATTCACCATTTCTGAATTATTTTATTCACCTAACTATTCATGAATATCTGATAGTTTTTAATCAACCACTTTTGCAACTTGCTTAGTTATGTTATTATTGATGAAAATAATAAAATGAATAGAAATCTGACAATAGGAATGGTTTATGCCAATTCTTTTGGAGCAGAGATTTGTAATAACAAACATCTTGTTTGAGGGGTGCCTGGGTGGCTCAGTCAGTTAAATGTCAGACTTTTGATTTTGGCTCAGGTCTTGATCTCAGGGTCATGAGATCAAGCTCCTCATGGAGCCCCTTGACGGGCTCTGCACTTGGCAAGGAGTCTGATTCTCTCTCTCTCTCTCTCTGCCCCTCCCCCTGCTGGCATGTGCGCTCTCTAAAATAAATAGATAAATCTTTTAAAAATACCATCTTGTTTGAGCATATACACATATGTATAGTTTATATTTTAGACCATAAATTAACCAACTGTCATTTTAACCTCAGTTATTTAAAATGCTTTAAGAATTTTTTTCCGTGTGTTTTTAGTTTCTTGGGGAAGTTATTTTGATTTTGCCGTTAATTGGAGCAAACATCTTGATGATGAAAATGTTAAGTTCATATTATATGAAGACCTGAAAAAGGTGAGATTATGATTATTGACATTCTATAGAGCACTTACTTTTAATGTCTGGTTGTGTGAATATTATATTCAATTAAAAAAATTCCTAATATGTGGGATAATGCGAGAGAAAAAAATACAATGTGTAGGGGCTTAGGTTCTTTATTTAACAGAAATAAAATAATGCTTAGGAACTTATTACTAAGAGCAGCTGCTTTATTTTCCTGCTGTGATAGCAGGAAATGGCAGAAATAATAGGTAGGTTTAAGAATAAGAATGGCAAAAATAATAGGTAGGTTTCAGTTGAGATTTAATTGAACATGCATTTGGCTGTGAACTGATCTTTCTTCATGATGTTATTTTTTAAATTGTTTATTTATGAATATTTAGTGAGTGAGTGATTATCATTGTTCTAGGTCCTTGTGATACATCAGTGAGCAGACCAGATACATTTCACTGCTCTGGAGAAGCTTACCTTCTAGCTGAAGATGGCAGGGAGAGAGAAAGATAAATAATAAATATAATATTTTTTAATGTTTATAGTATGTGAGAGAAAAGAAATAGCACAGCTGATTAAGGAAAACTGGAAATGCTAGGTAGGGGTGGGGAACTGGGATGCTGGACCAATCCCAGTATAAAATCGGGTGGATCTTTTGAGCAAAGATCTAAAGAAGAGAGGGAGTGAGCCAAGAAGGTAACTGGAATAAGAGCTTTCCAGGCATACAGAATCAAGTGGAGTGAAGGGCCTGAGGTAGAAGTGTTCCTGGCATCATTAAGTGACATGGAGGTGAATATGTCTGTGTCAGCAGGGGTGAGCCTGAGGAGATTAACCAATGAGAACAGAGGCAAGGGAATGAGGTATAGTGAAGTATGGGAATCATGTGGCAGACCATTGAAATCCTTTGGCTTTCACTCTGAATGAAATGGGAAGCCATTGTAGAAGTCCAGCAGAAGACTGATAGGAGTTGGTGTATTTTTAATAGGTTCATTCTGATTGGTGTATGAGAACATACTAGAGAGAAACAAAGACAGTGTAGAGAAACCCATGAGGAGAGTACTGCAGCAGTCCAGGCAAAGGAAGATGGTGGCTCAGGCCAGAAGGGGCAGTGGCAGTGATAAGTGGTTGAATTCTGAATATATGTTGAAGAAGAGTTAATAGGATTTGCTGCTGGACTGGACAGGTGAAGAAAAGAGAAATCAAATAACACTCCAATATTATTGGCCTGAGCAACTGAGAGGATTGAGTTGTCATCATTTGAGTAGGACATGCCAGCAGGTGAAAGCGGGATTGTGGGAAAGATCAGGGGTTTGGTGTTGGATATGCCGAGTCTGAGATGTTTATCAGTCATCCAAATGGAAAGGTCAAGTAGGCAATTGGGTATAAAAGTCTTGAATTAAGAGAGAGTTCTGGGCTGTATATATAAATTTGGCACATGAATGGTATTTAAAGCCATGAGATTATATACCCATGTATGTATGTATACAGATGAAGAAGAGAAGAAGACCAAGAACTGAGCCCTGGAGTCCCCCATAGAGAGAGTTTGGGAAACAGGAAGAATCAGCCAAGGAGAAAGAGGAGTGGCTATTGAGGTAGAGGGGAAGTCAGGGTCCTGGAAGTCCAGTGAAGAAAGTATGTTAAAAAGAAGAATGTGTCAGAGGCTTTATAGTAGAAGAGAGTTCTTAACACCAGGCTTCCCTGATATTCTTATCAAAGGAAAGTATAACCCATGCCTTCCATTGATAGAGTGCAGCCATGGAACATGAAAGAACATACCAATTTAGTATGTTCTCCTTCTAGTCTAGAATAATGTCTCTAATACTTGTGTTCTATGGAATGTTGGTGTTGCCCGGATATTAATAATTCTTGCTTAGAGGTTGCCTCTTCAAACTGACTTGCAGACTGCTATTCCTTTGAGACATTCACATTGCAAGCTGGCATAGTAAAGATTAAGAGATCCTATAGGAAAAACAAACAAACAAAAAGGTTATTTTCATCTAACCAAAATTCCAAAATTTAACCAAAATTCCAAACTTATTTGACCTCAACCCTTCATCCTCCTTTGTTTTTTCATGAAACATCTATAACCACCTTAAAGTAAATTAGTGTTCTGTAGAATACAGTTTAAGAAACTGTTCTAGGATATTTATGAATCTTCATTGGTCAGCAATACTGTTGAGGGGGTTCATGATTTACAAGGGTATTTTAGACAAGATACATTTCAAGACTCCTTCTAGTTTTTATGATTCTAAAAATTAACTTTCATGATGGAATTAAACACAGGATTCAGAAGAAAAGAGAATTGGAATGAGCAGGTACAATTACATTAATTTCCTCACCTCATCTAGACTGGTGCTTTTTAATAAAGTGAGTATCACCTTAGATGAGATTCTTAGCTTCTACTTGGTGCTTACTATCATTATTTATATACTGAAGAGTTCAGGAAGAGTCATACATTGAAACTACAAAGGAAAATCAATACAGAATATCATGTAAGGCTATGTTGAATACTGATACATAAGTATCAAAGGGAGTCTAAAGATAGTGAGATAAATAGATGACTTAGAGTGCTGGCTTAATAAATCCATTCTGGCTAAGAAGCCTGTCTTTGCTATGGCATGATTCCCATAGAAAGAAGTTTATCCCTGAACATTTTGTTTTCAGAACCTGGCTGCTGGAATAAAACAAATTGCTGAGTTCTTTGGATTCTTTTTAACTGGGGAGCAGATTCAAACCATCTCGGCCCAGAGTACCTTCCAAGTGATGAGAGCCAAGTCCCAGGAAACGCATGGTGCTGTTGGGCCATTTCTGTTCCGCAAAGGTAAAGTCACACTGATTTCTGGGACACCAGTCAATCTGCATGTAATAGGTAATCTGAATAACTAGGTTAAGTTAAACCAGGATTTCCTTTTTCTCTCCTTCAACGGGAAGTTTGACATAGTCAGTTCAGAACTAGACTGGCAGGTCCCCAATATAGGAAATCTCCTAGAGTACTAAGTTCCTTCTGCCTTTCTGCTTGTCACTTTGTGATGGCAAGACAGCAGCCAGAATGCCAGCATCATATTAAATTAAAGGATTGTTTTATTAAAATAAAAAGGGAATAGCAAGAGACAGAATCACGTGTATTAGCTGAGTGAGGTCCCTTTAAAGAACTTTGCAGGAAGTCTCATCAGTAACTTTGTACACCTCATTGGCCACCTTTCACCGCACTGATGGCTGGAAACTGTGACTTTTTTTTTTTAGTTGAGCACATTATTACCAAATTAAAATCAGGGTTTTGTTAATAAGGAGGGAGGAGATAATGAGTATTGGATAGGCAACTAGCTATCTCTGTCACTTGATGATTTTACTAAATTTTGTTAAAGCATTCTAATTTCTTATGGAAATTCATGATAATATAGCTTAGGGATTACCAGGGTTTTTTTTTTTATGGCATATATAATGAAAGTATAAGGTGATTTAGAGGCAGCACACATCACAATGACAACTGTCATTTATCACGCATTTATCATGTGTTAGACCTTTGGCTGGGCATAAATTTTAAAGCAAAAAAAAGATACTAATTCCTTAATTTTACGAATGTGGGCATCAAAACTCAGGGATATTAATTTGTCCATTGTCACAAGCTAGTAACAAATAGAATCAGGATTTGAATGTAGGTTTACTTGAGTCTACTACACTTTATCAAATGAAGACCCATTTGAAATTCCCACTGCGAATGGAACATTGAATATCAATCTGGCTTTACTTTGATTCCTGACATTATTCTAGATTTTTATGCCTTGTTTGGTGAACTTTAAAGGAGGGGGGGAATAGAACTTTTCTGTACATTGTTAATCAAGCACTATTCAGAACAGAAAAATTCTAAAATAAAGTAATAATTTTAAAATTTTACAGTAGTCCTTGTATAAAATTCACAAAGCACAGGAAAAGTTGCAAAAACATTAAAAATTATCCACATTTCTTCCACCAGAGGCATGTTTAACTTTTTTGGCATATTTCTTCCAGCCTTACTCTGTGATGTTTTATGTAGCTGATGACATTTGTAAATAGTTTTGTGTTTTATGTTAATCCCTTCATATATCTAAGCATTTCCTCCATCATCAAACCCTCTTTATAAACATACATTTCAAATGGCTATGCAACAAGGAACTTGCACCTTCAACCCAAATCACCAAAAGATTCTAAAGAAAGAAGTATCTTCCTTTACTTTTAAAAGCAGTAAGAAAAACATATCCTAATCTCAGGCAAAATAACTTTCTGCGAAATTTTCAGTATCTGAGGTTTTCACAAAATCCCGCTGTAAAATGATAACTTCTCAAGGGGAAAAGACTTTACAGAGAAAAAATAATGACTTTCAAGAAGTGGAATTTTAGGTCTCAAGGCTTGCGATGGGGGGTTGGGAAGAGGAGATCTCTGAAGCCTATTGTCCCCTCAGTGACATAAAGAGCCCATCACCTCCCACGCTACCCTACCGATGGGGAAGCCCCAGTGAATACTGTTAATTTTACAAGAGCCTTCCATTCGTTCTTAAGACTAATTTTCTTCATGTGTCCATTTTCACATTTCAAAGTGAAATGGTGAAAAATGGTAAAATTGAGAAGAAATAGGGGTGAGGGATGGGCGAAACGGGTGAAGGGGGGTGGGAGGTACACGTCTCTGGTTATGGAATGAATAAGCCACAAGAATAAAAAGCAAAGTGTTAGGAATGTAGTCAGTGGTGTTGTAATGGTGTTGTATACAGGTGACCGATTGGAGCTATACTTGTGGCATAACTTAGAGATTTGTTGAACCACTATGTGATCCATGTGGAACTAATGTAACACTGTGTGTCACTGTACCTAAATAAAAATAAATAAAATAAAATAAAATAAAATAATAGCTAAAAAAAATCAGTAAGAAATATTCTAACAGATGTCTGGGTCTTTTGTTTTTTGTGTGTTGCAGGTGAAGTTGGCGACTGGAAAAATTTGTTCAGTGAAACTCAGAACCAGGAAATGGATGCAAAATTCAAAGAGTGCTTAGCAGGCACTGCCTTAGGAGCGAAGCTGAAGTATGAATCCTATTGCCAAGCCTGATTTCTGGTTAATGCAGCAGGCGTCGGTATTTTATTTTCCTGAATAATCATTAAATTTAAATAATGAAATAAGTAGTTGACCCAATAACTAAATAACGATAATTCAATAACATTTAGATATAAAATACGTGAATTTAATAATACTGACAACATTTGAAGTTTTTTTTTTTTTAAGATTTTATTTATTCATTTGACACACACACAGAGATCACAAGTAGGCAGAGAGGCAGGCAGAGAGGAGAGAGGAGGAAGCAGGCTCCCCGTCGAGCAAAGAGCCCGATGTGGGCCTCAATCCCAGGACCCTGGGATCATGACCTGAGCCGAAGGCAGCGGCTTTAACCCACTGAGCCACCCAGGCGCCCAACATTTGAAGTTTTTGAACTCAGACTTGTTTGCTCGCTTTTGGAGGAAAGGCCATTTAGCTGTCCAAAGGGGACACTCTTGCTAATGGGGGATGCTGAGCTTTTCACTTCTTTCGTGCTCTGGGTTCACAAAGAGCATAACCGCCTACTATCAGAAACACACCTAAATCAGTGTCTGAGTGTAGATGAGACAGCCTTCCCAATGACGCATAGTTTTTTGTGGTGGATCAAAGCACTTGTGGTGGCTATCTCAAACTTACTGTTGGGGGAAATGTAATTCCAACTCGGCACTGAAGTCAGATGACTCAGTCTGTCCTCATATCATTCAAGAAAAATGCGTTACTGGTCTACTTGGTGCATATCCCTGCAGGAGGCCCTGTGGAGGCCCCTCTCTGAAGGGGCTTTATATTTCCGGTTAACACAAACTTTTAGTTCAAAGCTAAATATTAGAGATTGTGTTATTGTGGCATAAAGGCTTTTCTACCACAGAGGCCCAGGTAGTCATGTGGAATTCACAAGAGAAGGTAAAGCATGTTCTGGAAAAAACCTCTTCACAATCCTTAATCTTTACACCATAGCTAGTTACAGTTAAGAATAGAATGGTTCATAGAAAAGTTAAATAAAATTGTGTTGAGAACGACCGCAGGACTACTATTTCTGGTAGAATGGTGGATTACGTAAACTGAAAACCCTTCCTTCAGAACACCAAGAAAGGCTGGATAAAAATTCTTTTACTTGTTGAGGGCACCTGGGTGGCTCAGTTGGTTAAGCATCTGCCTTCAGCTCGGGTCATAATCCCAGGGTCCTGGGATCAAGTTCTGCATTCGGCTCTCTACTCTCTACTCAGGGCACAGCCTGCTTCTCCCTTTGCCTGCTGATCCCCCTGCTTGTGCTTTCTCTCTGTGTCAAATAAATAAAGTCTTAAAAAAAAAAAAGAATCCTCCCCTCCTCTGCTTTCTACTGTAGACCAGTTTGTGTTTGATTTTATGTTTATTACATCAAAAGCATCCTAACTGATCTGATATTCTAAAAACCACTTCTCGGTAAAAAAAAGTCACTTCATACACTAATTTAGTCAATAAGTATTTATTGAGTGCCTACTATATGTAGCCCTGTACTAGAAATGTGATGTTGGGCAAAACCCACACTATGTCCTTAAGTGTTTAAATAGAAATGAGTTTCTTTTTTAAAAAAAAGATTTATTTATTTTGTTAGGGGGAGGAACAAAGAGAGAGGGAAAGAGAATCTCAAGCAGGCTTCCCGGTGAGCTGAGCAAGGAGGCCCTCACCGCTGGATCTCATGACTCATGAGATCATGACCTGAGCTGAAACCAAGAGTCAGACACCCGACCGACTGAGTCACCCAGGCATTCCCCTCATTTACTTTTTAAAGATTTATTTATTTATTTAAGAGAGAGAGACCACGGGGGGAGGGACAGGAGAGGGAGAGAGAATCTTAAACAGATTTCCCTTGTAGCACAAAGCCTGACACGGGGCTCAATCCCACGACCCTAAGAGCATGACCCAAGCCAAAACCAAGAGTCAGCCACTTACCTGAACGCACTGCCCTTCTTTTAACGGACTGGTCTGGATGTATCTGGTTCAGGTGAGGCTTGATCTGGACCTCAAACAAGGACCTGATTCTTAATGATCACTTCTCAACTCTACTCTTTCAGTGTAGGCTCCATTTACAGGGAGGTTTCTCCTTGTGCTGGAAACAGAAACCACTGTAAGAATGTCGAGCAAAAGGATTTAGTAGGAAATGAGCGTGTGTGTGCGTGTGTGTGTGTGTGTGTGTTGGAAGGGATGGCAGAATGGAAACCGGGAGACTTCTATTGTATCTGCCATCCAGAGTTCAGGACTCACTGCCGCTGCTGCCACCACGGCCGCCCCATACCCTCGGAGAATTGACAAGACAACCTGGAGTCCAGCTCGCATACACACCACTGAGCACAGACGCTTGCTTGTCACCTCGTTCTGTCACAGAAGGATGGCCTCTTCCTCCCTTCCATGTTCCAAATCCTGCAGTTCCAAATCCACAGTTCATCAGTCACCAGCGGAACTCACATTATGTCCAGAATCTTAACTCCATAGAAATCTGGAAAATGTGACTTTAACCTTCCATACATTATAACCCAGGGGATAGGGAGACACAGAAGGGAGTGAGAATGGAAGCTAAATAAAAATTAACAATATCTAGTGCAGCCCACTTCTTCTGCTAATAATCTTTCAAGCAAACAACAGAACTATGTTCCCACCTAAGGCTGCCATTCCTTCCTTCAAATGAAAACATGCATATCCTGTTACTTAATCTTTACACCCATTGCTATGTGATGTTCCTTCCTCTTTTCTTTTAGTCACAAATTCCACCTTAAGACACTCTAACCTAAGACTATCTTATAAAATTAACCACCAGCAGCAAATCTCATATAAAAGGAAAGGATAAAGCAATTAAAAGAAGTTCATTAATACTTACAAAAATAAAGCAAGGAAGAAAAATGTATAGCTTCTATGGTCCTTTATTCTGCAACAGAAAATGGGACCATAGCTGGTGTTTATTACTTCCTTATTCATTGTTCTCTTTGCCCTCAGAAATCTTCCCAGACAGTAGGGTGACACAAACCTTCAATCCTGAAGGATTTGAGCCCCAAACAGTCCTGCCCTGGTGAACAGCTATAGATTTCCATTAACGTGCAACACGGAGCAGGGAATTACTAGAAGCAACTTTGGAGGAACTTCTGGGTTAAAGATATGGTTATCCCTGACTCTGCTGTATGGCTGCATCACTATTTTCCCTTATCGATCCACCCCGCCAGTTCAGTAACCCCCTTGTTTCCTTGCTGGCCTGATGGCATCATGATCCTTGCAATATCCAGATGCAGCTTCAAATTCCTATTCAGAGAATTATGTGTCCCTGGTGGAAACACAGCCTGATGTCATAGGAATAGGAAACACAGTTTTGCAAGTGCATAACTAGGTTTATTTTTTATTTTATTTTAAAAAGATTTTATTTATTTATGTGAAAGAGAGAGAGCATGTGGGTGGGTGCACGAGTTGGGAGAAGGGGCAGAGGGAGAGGGAGAAGCAGACTTCTTGCTGAGCAGAGAGCCCCCTGCTGGTTGATCCCAGGACCCTGAGATCATGATCTGAGCCAAAGGCAGATGCCTAACCGATTGAGCCACCCCGGCGCCCTGAACTAGGTTTAATTGTGGGACACAACCCTCTCACTTTTACTGTTTCCTGAGTTCATGTGTCCTAGCCATGGAAAAAACAGCAATCTGGTTTAGAACATACATTGCCTGTGAAGGGCAGCACACCAAGCTTGCTAAGTGCTGTCTCCTACTTGGGCTGTACCTGAGTCTTCATTACTCCGCCCTACTGTCCAATATGGTCAACTGCTTGGGGTAATGAGGTTCATAATAAAGTCATTGAATCCTATGGCAATCACTTCTTTTTCTGTAAAATGGTCTCTAAGTGAGGGATACGATGATGGTGAGCAAGGTATTCAGAATGTCCACCAATGATGATGCTGGCAGAAGAACGGCTGGAAGGAAAAGCAAACCCATATCTGCATTAAATGTTTACCCACCAGAGGGCAAATCCCTGCCTACTCCATGATGGAAGGGTCCTGGCGTTACCTGTCTGCCACAAAGTGGCTGGCTGGTCTTCCTTGGCATATGGTTCTTTCCACTGGGACCCAGAGTTGGTCCCCGATGTGAGAATGTTGGGGGCTCAGCAGCCAGGTTAGCCTTGATGAGAATTTCATGTTGATGAACTCACACACATCCTATGTTCCTACTGCCATCCTTGAACAAGCACCGGGGTGGCTGAAAAAAAGACTGACTGACATCCACAGAAGACTTCTTGCCCACCTGCTTCTCAAAAGCCTCCTCAGAAGTGGATGCCTTTGATGAACATTTACAATATGCTCATACCCTGTGTCCAACTGGTCTGCCCACATCATTTTTCTCAGGCAACCTTATCACCAATCCTCTAATCTTGTTCCTTCCAAGTCTCTGACTATCCAGCTAACCTGGTTCTATCCAAGCCTCTAGCTTTCTCTCTTTCCACGTGACAACTAAATGTACTGCTCAAATCTGTGTCCTCAGGGAGGATTTCCTTTCTCCTGATATCCTCTGGAGCCACCTCCCAGAGGGGCTGTTGTAGTCCATCAGTCCACTTCTGATTAGTGCCAGTGCACTGTGCTTCATGCAACTTTTCCATTCTCAGTCACCTGGTCACAGGGAACCCCCCACGAGCTCAGTGATGTGGGTTGACAGAGCTTGCCCTTTCCTTTCTTTAAATGACAACTTATCACTGGTACTGCCATTGCTGCTGCTACAGCCACCACACACCCACAAAACCGGCAAATGGTCTCATGCAGATTCCTGCCATTGCTGGAGCTTTTTGTCATCTGGAAATTCCCCAGAAAGATGGCTCTGCCTCCTGTCTACCTTACAAACCTTCCACCAGTACTTCGCATTTGTGGAATTTAAATCATTCCCAGGACATGAGCTATAAAGAAAATACAGTGTTTAGCCATTGATACCCTGAAATTCCAGGAGGATGTAGGTGAGAAGTGGGGAGGGACTCCCAGAGCCAATGCCAAATACTGAATGTATATCAGAGGTCCATCGTGGCACCACCTCACACCCTCACTCTAGCTAAGATGCTGAGGTAGAGACTTCTGGTTCTAATCCTAGTTCTCCTGCTTCCTGACTGTGTTAACGTCTCTGTGCCTCAGACCTCAGTTTTCTCATCTGTTAAATAGGTATAGTAATGACACCTATTGTCAGTATTGTTCTCCGTTCTCAGCACTCCTCAATCACCATGTCTGTTTCTTAAGAATCGAGGACTACTTAGTGGGGCTTTGGTAGGAAAACTCCACGAGGTGCCACAGGGAGCAGGTGGCTCTCCTCATTGCTGGACTGACAGGTGCTTAGAACGGCGCTGGCAAGTACCTGTTGAATGAATGGATGGGTGGGTGCAAACTGACTGAAGGACGGCTACGTCCTCAGGGTTCTTCATCCGCAGCCTTGTAAAGGTGAGGAGGTAGCAGAGTGAAAAGGGGACATACTTTGGTGTTTTACAGGCCTGACCTTGAGTTGAATCCTGGCTTTGCCACTTACGAGGACTCTGGGGCAATTAATTTACTGGCTTTCTTTGATCATGAGACGGAGCGGGTAGTAGCCACCTTGGCCGACCGCCGGCGCGGGGGGCCCTCGGTGGGCGCCCTTGCTCCCTGCTGACTGATCTCGCGCGCGGGGGCCGGGCAGCAACAGACGCCGGAGCCCGGGGGGCGGGCAGGAAGCCGGAGCTGCAGCAGGGTCCTTGCGCGCCTCGCGGCCACGGGGCGACACGTGGCTGCCAGCGCGCCCGGCGCGGACTCGGAGGGAGGCTCCAGCTTCGTGCGGTCCCCGAGCGGGAGGGGGCCGGGCGGCGGCCGCGGAAGGCGGGGCCCGCGGGGAAAACGAAAGCGAGAGCGAGCGGCCGGGACCCCGCCTGCTCTCGGCGGCGGCGGCGGCGCGCGGTGAGCCGGACTCGGGC
>LNAC01000316.1:1286439-1433200 GCA_002007465.1 Ailurus styani | reverse complement strand
GGAGCCCCGCCGCCGAGGTGCGGGGCCCTGCCCAGAGCCCGGGAAAAGGTCGCGCAGCGCGCCGGGGACTGAAAGCCATCCCCGCACCCACGCGAAGAATTTCTGTAAGAGCGAGGAACGAATTTGCCTGGATTTCCCATAAATTGACTAAATAGGCCCTGGCTAAACATCTCCTGCCTACACAGTTGCAGTTGTTTTCCAATTGCCGGGCCTTAGCCCACCCCACCCCATCGGTCACCCCCGCCGCAACCCCGTCCCACCCTGTCCCCCATATCTTCTCTCAACACTGCAGCTGCCGAGGGGGTCCTTTAAGTCAGAACAGGGCTGCTCGGATCTTCCTAGTAGAGTTCCGACAGCGGGGGCGCCCGGAGGCTCGGTTAAGCCACGGACTCTTGATTTCTGCCCAGGCCATGATCTGGGAGTCGTGAGATGGAGCACAGCCCCCAGCCCTCTGGAGCCTCCCCGCCTCCCGCCAAGCAGGGCCCTCCCCCCAGCTCGCGCGCGCGCCCGCTCTCTCTCCCTCTCAGATAAATAAATAAATCTCCTGAAAAATCAGTGCATGGCGCAGACTTGCCCTTGCTCTCTCCGCTGCGACCAGACAGGCCTCATTGCTGTTTTGGGATACAGACAAGCACACGCCTGCCTCTGGGCCTTTGCACGCCTGTTTCCCCTTCCTGGAAAGCTCTTCCCCCAGATGCCTGCATGGATAATTCTTTTGCTTTACCCTGTACTTCTTGCCACAGCATCTCATCAGAGCAGCCTTCTCTGAACAACCAGCTATGTAAAAGAAACCCCGCCCTTCCCTGCCTGTTCCCGCTTACGCTGCTTCAGTTTTCAACACAGCAGTTATCAGCCGGTGACATTGTTTTATGGATTTGTCTGGGTTCCTCCGCGAGTAAGTTCACAAGAGCAGAGTTTTGTGCACTGGTACCACCCCAGCACCTAGTAGTAATAGGTTCTCATTAAATATCTGTTTAATGAATGGTAATTTCTAAATTCTCTTTTGAATTAGAGAATAATGAGACTTCCTATTGACTGGGATTTCTTTAGTACTCAAAATGGCTCCCCAAGGAGAGCTAAAAGATAAATTCTACTGCCAGGAGCTTAGAATTTGGGGCAGGTTATGCTCTTCTTCACTTTGCTTAGTTGAACTTGAAGATCCATAGCCCTGGACCTGCAGTTCGTTCCCTGAACAATCAGATACTAGTTGAATGCATGTTGTAGACCAAGCATTGTGCAAGACCTGGAAGGAGCTGGGTCCACAGGGAGCTGGTAGCGGGCCAGAAGGGACAGAGGCACAAAGTAAGATGAGGAAGATGGACACATGACACCCGTTAGTGATTTTTGCTGGAAACGAGAACATAGAATCAAAACAAGATTTATTGACAGTAGTTGAAAAGAAGCCTGCTGTTTCTTTTTTTCCAGACTTGGAAGTACTTTTTCAAACATGTTAATTTAGCACTTTCTTAGTTTGCACATACGTTTCACTTACATTTGAACTGACTTGTCCTTCTGATGATAGGTAGTTACTTAACCTTCAAAGTGCCAGGGGCTTAGAGTGGATGACAGAACTTCAGGTTATAGTTGCTTAGGGCTCTTCCATGACTGCTGTTCTGGTATCTGTGATCCCCTCCCAGGCTGATGTATGGTCCTGTTGTTGTGACCAAAGTAAATGACATTGGTTCCTAAAAATAATGGTACAGTTACAGATCCTTATCAATGACCCTTGCGCCAGGTGTGCTCTGGTATTCGGAGATTTTTGGATTTTAGCAAGGTAAAGCAGCGTACATCCTATCTATTATAGAATGCTCTCAGCAGGATTTGGGGGCAGCGCTCTGGAATAAAACAATTTCTGTAGTGAAGCGTATACGTGGACAACTAAGTATCATAAAGACTATAAATAGCTCATGTCAGCTCAGGTCTATAATGGGGGCTACAAACCTATCAAAAACAAAACAAATGAGAAAATGAACCTCAGTTTTTAGTGCTTTTTAGATTTCGGAATTATAGACCAGGAGAACCTTTTATTGAGGGTTGATGGTGGTTGGGGAGGGGGGACTTTGTTGGGTGCTTTTCCTCTGATTTATCCTCCACAACAACCTCTCAATCTGGTGTTTTTATTCCTGTCTTCAGGTCACAAACGAAAGATTCAGAGAGGGTGTAGCCCAGATCAGTGTGGCCTCTAAAGCTTGACTGTCTCCAGGACACTGAAGAGTAACATGATAGCTTTGCCTTTGTGCAGACTCTAGATATTCCCGGCACGTGCTTCCAGCCGCCATCATTGCTCACCCACACCGCGGCAGCAGCCTCTGCTTGGTCTCCTTGCTTCTGCTCATGCTCTACTCTGCTGCCCATACCTGTCCCTGCCCCCGACCTTGTTCTTTACATAGTGTCTGAGTCATTACTTAAAACATACATCCAATCACATCCCCCCTCTACCTAGAGAATGTCCAGTAACTTCCTCTTGCAATTGGAATACCATCCATTGGTTCTGACCATGACCTACAAGGTCTGTGTCCCTGGTGCTGACCTGACTGATTTCCTACTCTTTCCCCCTCATTCACTGGGCAGCAGTCCCCTTCTTTTTGTTATCCCCTCAAAGGCCATGCTGGTTCCTGAGATACTCTTACCCCATATCTTGATTTAATGGACTTTCTCATCATTCAGTCTTCATTTAAAATTGTCTCCTAAGAAAGGTTTTTCGTGAACACTATGGCTAAAACCACGTCCCCCTTATCCCTGCCCCTACCTACCAACTCACCCTCCTATGCCACACCCTATTTAATTTCATTATAGCACTTTTGGCCATCGGTCATCATACTGTCCACTCCTGTTACCTATTTTCTGTGCATGGCCATTTTCTGTTGTCCCTCAGTGGAATGCAGTTCAGGTGTGAATTTGCCTTGTCCACATCTGTATACTCATTGTCAGAAGAGTGCCTGGCACTTGCTAACCATTTATTGAATAAATGAAGAAAGGATGCATGGAAAACAGCAGATGAAGAAAAGGGAGAAGACGAAGGGGTTTCGAGTAGAGTATTTCATTTTAATGAGTCATTCTTTCATTTTCCTATACACCGCCCAAGTGTTGGGCACTTACGACTTGCCACTGGGTATTGGTGATACAAAATGAGTAAGACACGGAAACTGCTTCCCAAATTGCTCACTGACTGGGCTGTTTTGGGAGCTGGGCAAGGTGGAGTGGCCGCCCTTGGAGAAGGACTTAACGTGTAAGCCTTGCAGATGAGTGGGAGTTGCCTGGTGGACAGGGTGCAGATACTGCATTCAGAGCAAAGAGACAAGCGTGTGACAAATCCTGCAGGTGGGGGAGGTCTGCAGATATTCATTTGCTAATAATGGAGCCCCTGTTATAGCAACCTGGCCCCTTCCCTCTTGTAGCTCATGGTCCCTTTTGGAAGACAGTCAGTTATATAAGCAATTGCAGGAAAGGGGACAAGAGCTCTTGTGGAGCACCAAACCAGGACCTCTTCAAGGTGTCTGGGAAGTGACATCTGAGCTGCAATCTATAGGAAATAGGAGACAGTGGATGGAGTTGACCAGATGAAGGCAGTAGATGGGGTAGAGTCAAGAGCATTTCAAGGAGGCAGCCTACTGGACGGAAGCAGTCAGGAAGTAGTCAGGGGTAGAGGTGTTCTTTTGATAACCATCATTGTACAGGTGGAATTTAAATCCCTAAGTCTAGAGGCGATCACCAGGGGAGTGTGTGTTAGTAGAGCAGAGAGGAGATCTAAGGACAGGGCCCTGGGGCAAGAGAATATTTAGAAGAAATGTCTGTTCAGGTCCTTTGCCAATTTTTTAATTGGGTTGTCTTTTTGTTGTTGAGTTGTAAAAGTTCTTGTATATTCTGGATACTGGACTCTTATCAGATATATGAATTATAGATATCCCTTTCTGTAGATTTTCATTTTCTTCATAGTGTCCTGTGTGACACAAATATTTTTACTTGAAAAAATTTATTTATTTATCTATTTATTTGAGAGAGAGAGAGAGAGAGCAGAGATCCCAGGGCCCTGGGATCATGGGACCCAGAGCTGAAGGCAGACGCTTAATCACCTGAGCCACCCAGGCGCCCCTATTTTTACTTTTGATAAAGCCCAATCTGTCTATTTTCTTTTGCTTCTTGTGCTTTTGCTGTCATCGCAAAGATTCCATTCCCAAATCTAAGATTCTGAAGATTTACCCTTATGTTTTCTTCTAAGAGTTTTATAGTTTTGGCTCCTATATTTAGATTCTATATTTTTTAGGTTTTCGTTTTGACTTAAATCATTGCTACTCTCTTGGTCTAATGAGACCCATAAACTGGGGTCATAATTTACCCAGGTAAATTTACCTACAATTGACTAATGCAAATTTTAAAGGGAAAATTTTGGGGATTTCATAGGCGAATCTGTTTCTGTATAGTGAAATCTTTAATGATTGCATAAACTTCACTTTACATATGTACTCTCGACCTTTTTCTTCTCAACATGAAGAATTCTGATTCTACTCATGTAGCTCAAGCAGGTGGATAAACCGGTACCTGACCCCCACTGGAAGCAGAGAGCAGAGTGGAAGAGAAAGACCTCTTTCCTTTTTTGGCCAGTTGAGTTTTGAAAGTACAAAGTTTTGGAGAAATGAGCTTGGTGTGCAGATCATGAGAGAAAAAGATTTTGTAAGAAAGTTTTCTCTGTATTTATGTGGGGCTCGGATGAGTCTTCTAAAGAAGATTCTTCTTATCCTGTTTTTGTCTCCTACAGAGGATTGGGAAAATCAGGTTAAATATGTACTGTGTCACTTTTTCAAACATCTCTTCTGTTCTAGGTTACTAGAAGAAATGGCCAATGAGCGTCTGCCAAGTTTTTCGATAGAAGAACTTAATACATACTGTCAGAAGCACAACTTGGTACTTAGGTATTATGAACTGTCTAAGGAAGGACCTGCACATAACTTAAAGTAAATTGCTATTTTAAAAAATATTTTTAACAGTATTATCTCCACTCAATGTGGGGCTCGAACTTATAACTGTGAGATCAAGAACTGCATGCTGTACTGAGTGAGCCAGCCAGGCACCCCAAATTATTGGCTTTTTAAAAAGGCATCTCTCTATAAAATATGAACTGGAAGAATGGCAACTCTGGCACAGTTTTGGAGTCAATAATTCAGCTCTAGAGCAAAGATGATGTGCTGTTTTGCTGTTTGAGGGTGACTGCTTAAATTCTATATCGAACCGGTTAAAACCTTCAAGGTAGTCACAGGAGGCAGTGTGATTGGAATACTTGTCCTTGGACAGTGCATGAATTTTATAACATTTTTGTGAATATTGTCTTTGTAATCAGGTTTACATTTCAAGTTACCATAAATGACAGAAAATATTCAGAAGCTGAAGGTAAATCAAAGAAGGAGGCCAAAAATGCTGCAGCCAAATTAGCTATTGAAAAACTTAATGAAGAAAGCAAGGTGAGTAAATGCCCTTTTTAACTTTACTCTGGGAGAAAACACCCACAGACAGAGTAAAGCCATTCACAGGTTCTTTTCCCTTCAGAAGTTCAGTCTTTCTCCACCATCTGCATTTCCGTAGAGCCCTGAGTCAGAGGTTCATCTAGGAAGTAGTGGGCAAAGCCTCCCAGTATCTATTTAGAGTGCCAGCAGTAGCTCCGACTCTGAAGTTTTGTGAGTGGGAAAGGAAAGAGTGAGAAATGAGCTGGCAGGAGTGTCTGCACCTCCCCGCCCCCCCTCCCCTGGTCCACAGGAACGGAAGGGGAGTGGGCAGTGGGGAGGAAGGACAAAGGACAAAGATATGGAAGGACTGTGGGGAGGATGACAGATGAGCAGGACAGGTGATGGAGAACCAACTCTTATGGAATTGGTATCCCGGAGGCTGAGAACAGAGTAGAGTACAGAGAAAGCTACCTGAAGAGATTCCAGTCTAAATGTTTCTGAAATAAAGGAAGACCTCCATGCAGATGAAAACAACTCAACAGATAAAGAAAAATACAGAACGCCAAGAACATCAATCATTGGGGAAGTCCTGAGCTCTAGGGATGATGAAAAAGTCCTGTAACCATCGAGGCAGAAAAAGGAAATTATTTAAAATGTAAACATGAAAAAAAAATTACGCTGTCCACAGCATCGTTTCAAACCACAGGATAGCAGAGAACCGGCAGTAAAATGAGACAAGCAGTTGTTTACATGTGGGACCAAAGAGGATTTTTTCTCAGATATTGAAAATTTTGAAAACATTGACTTTCCTGAAAAGTCTTCCCCGATGATGTCACCCTTGTAACAAAATTGGGAAAAGCAAATCGGGCAAAATTACAAAATCACAAAATGTTAATGAGCCAGAAAAATCAAGTCAAGAAGTTAGGAAAAGAACAATAGAATGCCTTTCCCTGAAAAAGCAGAAGAAAGAAGATAATAACAAGGCCAAATGTTAATGTAAAAGAAAACCAAGAAATAATAAAGAAGGTTGATAAAGCCAGAAGTTAGTTCTTTGACAAGATTAAAAAAGTAGAAAAACTTTGGATAGGCTTTTGTCAGATTAGGAAAAAGGTACAGATCAGCACGGAATGAATGGTGCTGTTGTATTCTTCTTTCCCAATAAGGTGTGATCCAGGATATAGCTTTACTTCAATATTGGTTATCTTGTTTTTTGAGATTTATAAAGGCTAAAGTGAGCTAGACAGTGTTACAGTATTTTGCATGGATAAACAAGGAAGTTGACTATTTTGTTTTTCCGTAGGAAACTATGAAAGGATGGTTTCTTTCCTATTGTTATCATTTTTTCTTGTGGACTTTTTTTCTGGTAGAAAAAGATATATACTCAGACTTTCACTCAAGATAATAGACTAGGGCAATACATAAAATCTAAGTTGTCTTTCAAATTATTCATTTAGTCATTTTATTAGAGGAAATAAAATGGTTAAATCTTTGTTTTCATCTGTGTTAAACAAGGTTTTTTCTTTCTTTCTAGGCAGTTAGTCCTTTATCATTGACAACAACAGATACTTCAGAAGGATTAGGAATAGGATCCATTGGAAATTTCATAGGCCGTCTGAATAGGCTTGCCCAGAAGAAAAAACTATCGATAAATTATGAACAATGTAAACTGAACGAATCTGGGCCAGGAAGGTGAGATGTAGTTCAGCTTTTCCTTCTGTTTCATTGTACGTACACAATAGAATGGGCTTGTTTTCATGTCTAATTTTCTAGAAATATTTGTCTTCCTTTTTGGGGCCTTTTGCATGGAAGGTTTTCTATGACTTACACACAATTGGTCATCTTCATAATTAAAATATTTAATTGCTGAAGACTTGAGACCCATATACCATAATGGATCAAATCTGGGGAATCCTTTATTTCTGAGGTATATCTGGATGGTTTAGTCTGCAGGAGACCTAAGACAGAATGGGGTGCCCTGCTGGGGGAGGGGTGTGTGGAGATGTTTCCCTCCCACAGGTCACAGTGGGGGGTGACTGTATGACAAAGGCTGGACCACACATGTAGGTAAAATGACTCTCTTTTCACCATCATCAGATTAGAGAGCCATTTGTCTAGGTGTTTGTCCTTCAAATTCAGTTAAATGGTGTGACTCTCTAGACAAATACCAGGTCTTAAAAGAAATAAGTTTTAGCCATAGGCTGTGAGGAGACCCAGATTTAAGGAATATGAAGGGTGGAACGGAGTAGAGCTTCAGAGTTGCCAAGACTTTGGAAGTGAGGATAAAGAATGGATAGGAACTGGGAAAAGCAGAAAGCAATACTGAAGGAGATTGTTTCTTGGCTACAACCAACCCATTTAATGAGAGAGAGAGAAAAAAAATTGAAATGGCAAATGGTCCCAATAACCACTTCAGGATACCGTCCTTTGAATTGACTCAGTTATGGACTTTTTAACTCTGACGCCTTTAGGCCAGAACCAGGAAGAAGAAGACAGAAGAGTCTTCATTGGCATGCAGTAGTCCAAAGTGAATTGTGTGAGTCGATCCCAATAAAGTAGGAGGCTATTTTATTTTTTCGGAGCTCACCTGTTTGTTTCCTTAGGATTAAACACTCTAATGTGTTTAGAGAAAAGCAATGGAGGAAATAGGGAAAGTAGGAGCCGTAGACACCACCCAGTCACTCAGTCTGATTCTGCCTTCAGGGCCCAGCAGGGAAGACTCACCCTGGTTGGGTGTATTTGCCTTCATGGCAAATAATACTGAAATAATTTTGAAGTAATATATGGTAACTCCCTGATACTTACCGTGTCCATTGCTTTTCCACCTTAAGTAGAGTTCTCCTATAATTGGATCCTTGTCTCACCACAAATGTTCTTACATCTCATATGAGGACGGCGTGGACTTCACAGAGCTCTTGCATGATGGGGATTTCCTTAGGTTTGGGGGCACATGAACAGGGGGCAGAAAATCCTGAAGTTGGAACCAAATCTCTGATTTGCCCATTCCCTACGAAACACAGTAACTTTATTGCTTTTCCTGCAGAAGTCCTACTTTCCCAACGTAGACTTTTTCTTTCCATTTGAGCACCTCTGAGAAATTCACCAGATCTCTCTTCCTTCTCCACCTCTACATCTTTTGACCTGTGAGGAATTTTTAAAAATCACGGTGGAGTTCCTTTTTCACCAGATCTTTCAGTGACACAACAAAGAGAAGTTTCCTGAAAAATGCAGGCTGAGACATCAACCAGTCCTGGTTATTCTAGCAAATTGGTCAGCCGTCTTATCAAAAATTTCTCTTTTACAAGATACAAACTGTAAACCTACCCATTAAATTAGGGTGATATTAAGGTCTTTGTTCATCTGTGTTTGTTTCCAAATCCTAAGTTAGATTTACTGTTTTTTGGTATTTGGGTAAATATTCTCTATTGTTTCTCCTAGATTTTATTATAGATGCAAGATTGGACAGAAAGAATATGCTGTTGGCACAGGTGCTAATAAACAAGAGGCAAAACAGATGGCCGCTAAATTTGCATATGAACAGATACAGTCAGAGAAAACCTTGATGGTATGTACTGCCTTTGGATTTAACTTGTAAATTTTAAGATTCTTTTTGCAGTTGATTTGATGTAAGACTGCAGTTAGATGATGCCAAGACAGCCAGACACAGAGCAAAAGGATTCCTCCATTCTGTGTTTCACCAATGAGCCACGGGCCATAGGGCCACGAGGCCCCAGAGAGCAAAGTTCTGTTGGCAACTCGGGGTTGTTGGGTTCTTTGGGTTTTTTGAAGATTTTATTTATTTGAGAGAGAGAGAATGAGAGAGAGAGAGAGAGAGAGTATGAGTGGGGGGGGAGGAAGGGGCAGAAAGAGAGGGAAAGGGAGAAGCAGACTCCCCGCTGAGCAGGGACCCCCCCCCAATGTGGGGCTCTATCCAGGGACCCCGGGGATCCTGACCTGAGCTGAAGGCAGACGCTTAAGCGACTGAGCCACCCGGGCACCCCCAGGATTGTTTTTTAAATCCAGATCAAGCATCCATAAATAAATGTGATAGTTAGCACACAGAGACTGAGACAATATAGAGAAGTAATGTAATTGCTCTTAAAACTCCTAGGGGTACTCTTTCTTCCAGAAAGAGGACTCAGTATCAAGCGATTCTTGGACTACTCCTCCTTGTGACTCCAGAAACAGCACTTCAGTGACAAGCCTATCGTAAGTGTGTACAAACAGCTGTGATATTTAACAAATGCAGACTGCTGCCTGAGAGAGCACATTTTTATGAAAATATTTAATGTTTAAGGAGAATTTAGAGAAAGAAATTCTGATCAACAAAAAATAGGCAGAATTGACAAACCAGTAATTATCCCTTTTTCTTCTAGTGCTTCTAAATCACCGCTTGAAAATGATTCCATACCAAATGTACCAGAAGGAAATTGTAACAGCAACAGCGTGAATAATTCTTTATCTCCTCTGGTATAGTATTAACCTCTAGCTTCCTGATAATCTTTTTCTCCACTGTGTTTCCTCATTTAAAAATTGCCTGCAGTACTCAACCATAATTTTCCCACTTTTATCTCCTACACTCTTATTTCATATTAATATGTAGCAGCATATTGGCTTTCTCCTTTCTTTATTAACCCCCGCTCCTCCCTTGCAAAATTCTTCCACCGTTCACTCCCATCTTCCTCTCCCTACTCACCTTCATGTTTTCATATATTCCTGTGATCTTGCTTATCTTCTACCAATCGGACAGTACTTAAAATGTCCATTAATATTTAGCCTGCTCCTGTTTTAAAAAAGTCAGCACTAAACTTAAAAATCAGATAATTTCTGTGGTGATGGTTAGTGTTACTCAAGTGCCATATTTATAAAGAACTTTAAACAAATCAGTAAGAAAAAGAAAAGCAACTCAGAAAAATGTTGAAAGGATCTGAAGAGAGCAATTCAGAGAAGAGATACCCATATAAGCAAGAAAAATATGAAAAGATGCTTTACTGCATAGTAATAGGGAGAATGCAGATCAAAACAACGGTCAGGTACCTCTTTAAACCCATCACCGTGGCAAAATTTGAGTCTGGCAATACTAAGCATCAGCAGAGCGGTGTTCCGATTATAACTACTATGTGCTACACGTGGAAGTGTAAGTTGTACAACCGCTGGGGAGAACAGTTTGGCCATATGGATCGAAGTGGAGGGTGTGCATGCCATGCCTTCCAGGAGTTCATTCCTGGCGATGTCTCCTAGAGAAGCACTCCTGTATATGTACAGAGAAACATATGTAAACATGTTCTTGCAACTTCATTTGTAACAGGAAGAGACTTAAGAAACATTGTCCATTAACAGCATGGCTAAATTAATACACTGTAGTCATCACACAGTGGGAAGTAGAATGAGCTCAAAAACTCTGAGTCTGATGCTCCCTGCTCTGTGTCAACATATTCAAATTTGATAATACTACAAAACCTACAGAATAAAAGTGAATATGAATAAAGAATAGCTATGTGCAATTAATTTTTGAGATAGATTGCAGATTCCTCTTTTTTTGCTAAATATTAAAATTAAGTTATTAATTTTTACTAAAACTGAAGTTATTAGCATTGCCATTTTTTCTTTTTTTTAGCATTGCCATTTTTTTAAAAAAATGATTTATTTATTTGACAGAGAGAGACAGTGAGAGAGAGACCACGAGCAGGGAGAGTGGGAGAGGGAGAAGCAGGTTTCCCACTGACCAGGGAGCCTGATGTGGGGCTCAATCCCAGGACCCTGGGATCATGACCTGAGCCCAAGGCATATGCTTAATGACCAAGCGAGCCACCCAGGCGCCCCTAGCATTGCCATTTTGAACTGGTGACCCGATGAGAAATACTTTGGGAATTATTTTAGACTGACTTCCTGAGCTCCATCTGTGTCTTTAGCACCGTGGAGGACTGTGATGAACTCCTTCTTGTTGAGATCCATTGGCCCATGTGGAGTCACCAGGAGGGCCATGGTCTATCCTGGGTTGTTGAATCAGTGCTTCTGCTGAACTTGCCCTGATTGCTTTTTTGTCCCCCTCTCCCACTGCCTTATCTGTCAAGTTGTTTTAACAATGAGAACATTGATCTAGCCAAGTAAACTGAGAAGCAGGGCTTGATGAGAATACATAAGTTGGTGAGGCTTGTTCATCTAATGGGCCAAAAATATCACAGAACCATCTAGAAGCACAGGAGGAAGAAGCACAAGATAAAGCAAGATAATCGATTTAATCATCTAAAACTGTTTTTCATTTTCTTTTGTTCCAGAGCAATGTCAGAAGTAGTGAAAAGAGGGTGAAAAGGTAGGTATCATGATGTAGCGCCCATATTTGGAAATGAAGTTTTGTTTCAGACTTAGGTTTTTACCCTTATCTACTAGGTCTTCAGTATTTGTAGAGTAGTATATACCCTTCTTTGAGTGGAATTTCAGAAGTAGAAAGCATGGTTAAGGATCCCAAATAGCTTGAAATCTATAAACAAATGATTTTACATATGTAGACAAGTCTTTGAATGTATGTACACATTGCACTGCAGAGGAAAGGGCCTGTGGGGGTATCACTAGAGTCTTTGGTTAAGGGCATTATTTTGGACGAGGTTGACAGAAGTGAACCTGGTGAGGCACTTTCCAGAGAATTGCATTATTTTCCAGACAAGCAGGTAGGGTAGAGATGGTATAATGACTTGGGTAAGAAAAGCAAAAGATCAAAGTTTATGTTAATAATGGTGGATTGGTTTCTCAAACGGAATAGAAAAACAAGGATATAACTCAGAGTCATCAATGAGGGTGGGATGGCAGTAGAAGCTATTATGAGCCACCAATATATTCTGAACTGTAGGAGATAAGTCAGGGAATGATGATTCCCGATATGGGTGTTGGGGTGGAGAGAAGAGAGGTGTGTGTGTAAGATGATCTGGCATCTTGGTTATCATGGCAGTGATGAGGGATGAGGAGAATTTGCGAGACAGACTGTATGGGAAGAGTGGACAGGATTTGAGGGGATAGAGTTCTAATAACTGGGTGAAGAAGAGGCAAAGGACAAAAGACGTGAAGATTGGTCCTTGTGGAGGAGACACAGACGGGAATCATGGGCACTGATGGGATTAAGGAAGTTCAAGACTTGAGGGCTTAGGGGGAAGATAGCAATTTGAATATGTTTAGTTTTCAGTGGGGTTTGAACTTCCAATAGAACATGGCTCACTGCCCACCAGGAATAAAGTACAAAGACCAGAATGAAGGTGTAAGGAATTCTGTTTCCTTTGGTTTTGAGTCTGTAGGGAAAACAGGAGAGGCTAGTAGATCACCAACATTGAATGTGTGAATTAAAAAAAAAAAAGGAATCAGGAAAGGAATGAAAAATTATTAGTGGACAGAGAAGAACTGTCAGTATATTGTTTTATAAAGAAAGGTTAACACTTTCTATCCTATAATTCTAATAGCTGACTCAAAACATAAAAAAACTGGCACATGATGTAAAGTTCTATTTCATTTGAGTTTTATATTCTTCTCTTAAATTTTAGAAGTTTGGCACCTACCTTTAATTCTCCTGTGAGCAAAGAAAACAAGCATACTGTGGAAGTCAGGTAAGAGGGAAACTGGTAAAAAAGAATATGTTTAAGGGTATGTTTGCTCATTCGACAAAAGCTTCTGAAGGGACTGTTGTACGTCAGCCAGGTTAAATTCTATTTCTCTCTGAACAGTTTATTATATTTTCAGTATAGTCAGACCCCCCAAAGGATCATTGTCTCTTGGAGAAGTAATATTTAGATGAATCCAAGTCGAATGTGGTAAATGTAGATCTGTGTGATACTTATGTGAGTTTTTTTGAGATCCATGGGAGTTTTTAATATTGAAGATAAGTATTTCTATAAGCCAGTGATTTTTTTAAAAGACCCCTAAAGGAATCCAAATAGATCCACTCGAATCTGTTTTCCATTTTCCAGCTCCATTCCAGATTTCATATTGAAAATAGTTCTCTTGGGGCGCCTGGGTGGCTCAGTGGGTTAAGCCTCTGCTTTCGGCTCAGGTCATGATCTCAGGGTCCTGGGATCAAGCCCTGCGTCACATCGGGCTCTCTGCTCAGCAGGGAGCCTGCTTCCTCCTCTTTCCCTGCCTGCCTCTCTGCTTACTTGTGATCTCTCTCTCTGTCTGTCAAATAAATAAATAAAATCCTTTAAAAAAAGTTTTCTCTTGTGGTAGATTATGTGTTTAGGTTTAAACAAAATATCAAAAACAAACGCGAAGCTTATTTGCAACAGGAGGATATTGAAAACAAGTTTAAAAAAACAATAAAGAATCAATAAACATTTAATAAGTACCTCATAAATACCTGTCATTGTGCTGGGCATTAGATATAGAGTGGGAACAAATAGAAACAGATTCCGCCCTGGCAGAGTTTTGTGGGGTGATAATTACGTGAAAAATCTGTAATTATAACCTATGGTCAGAGGTGTGAAGAGAAAGCAACGACATGGTACAACATGGAAATAGGACCCTTGGGTTTAGTGTGAGGGGTGATGTAAAGCTTTCTCTGGGGTCACCCATGTGGGGGCACCTGGAGGATGAGTTAGCACAGGGAGGTGGGGTCTGTGGCTTCGCAAAAGCAGAGCAGTCGGAAAAGTGAAGGTAAGAGAGCTGTGTGAGTGTTCAAGGGACAGAGGCTGTGTGCTTGGAGTGCAGTGAGCAAGGGTGTGGTGCCACAGGACAAACGTGGGAGGGAAGCATGAGACCCCTTGTAGGCCATCTAAGGACTTTCTGGGGTTTGCTGATAGCAAAGGGAGGCTATTGGAGAGTTTAGGCAAAAACAGAAAGACATGCTCAGAGTTTTTCACCCTGCTTGCTGTGTGGCTCATGGATTGGAGCAAAGCCAGGAGAGGAAGTGGAGTGTCCGAGCTAGCACGGTTCTGCAGAAGCCTGACGGGAGCTTGAACTGGTGTGAAGATGTTGGAGATGGGAAAAGTGGGCACACACCAGTGATGTGTTTGGGGAGTAGAATTGGCAGCGCTTAATGATGGATTGTGGGGCAGGGGAGAGAGGGGCAAACCAGGTAGTTACAAACGTACGTAGGCCCAGAGACCATGCTCATCTCTCTTAGGACAGCTTGGTGGTAGCTGGGGAACCAGCATTACCAGGGTGATTTGTTATGTTGGGAGCAGGAGCAGGAGAAACTGTGACTTGATGATTCAAGAGTTTCTGTGGAGTGGGCCCTTCCTATTTAGAAGGGAGCGCCATGTTTGTTATACAGTCCATTGTGCAGGTGACTTTAAGCGGAAGTGGGAGGGTGGGATGGGGCCGGGGTGGGGCCAGCGAACCTGGACCACAGAACTCAGAGTAACAGTGGCGTTTCTCTTTTCAGGTTTGTTAATGATTTTACAGAAATAACACCGATTGGCTCAGGCGGATATGGTCAGGTTTTCAAAGCAAAGCACAAAATTGTTGGGAAGATTTATGTTATTAAACGTGTTAAATATGATAAAGAGTAAGTAGCACATGTTTGTTTCTTTGAATGAGAAGGTTTTTGAATCTGCACAATCTTTTTTTATGTCTTTCTCGTCTTTATTAGCAGATTATTTACTTTTTTTCTAGTCTCCCTTAAAAATGTCACTCTCTCATCAGGAGCTTGGCTTCCTCTGACATGACCCCACTTTACTATGGTTATTTCAATGAAAAAAAATGAGTAGACCATTGGTCATTCTTTCGGTCCTGTGTTGATGAAAACTGAAGTTATGGAATCATCTAGTTTATGGTGACCTTTGAGATTTTCTGGTCTCCTCTCCTTACTTTACCAATTAGGAGACTGAGACTTAAAGAGGCGAACTGATTTGTCAGAGGTAGAAGCTAGTTGGTAACCATCCCATTTGTCTATTATTGCATAATACGCCATGTCAGAATGTAGTGGCTGAAAAAGAACAGGTATTATTATCTGTCACTGTCCTGTGAGTTGGCTGTGCTCGTTTGGGCCATCCCCACACAGGGTCTGTTATGCATTTGTAGTTAGAAGTCAGCAGAAAGCTTGGGGGTGCCTGGGTGGCTCAATGGGTTAAACATCTGCCTCTGGCTCAGGTCATGATCTCAGGGTCCTGGGATCGAGACCCACCTCATGCTCCCTACTCAGCGGGGAGTCTGCTTGTCCCTCTCCCTCTGACTCACCCCCCACTCATGCTCTCTGTCTCTCTCCCTCTTTCACAAATAAATAAATAAAATCTTTTAAAAGAAAAGAGTCATCAGAAAGCTTGGCCAGGGATGGGAAAGGGACATGGGCTAAGGGAAACGATGTGAGCAAAGGGGACACAAGCAAGTCCTAGCCAGTCCTCATCACAGCCAAATAAGCCTACTTCTTGTCCCATAGACAATGCCTTGCAGTTGAAATCCCTCCATATCCACCTGGCATCAAAACAAGGCTTTCTCTTTCCACACTGTTTTGTGTGTGTGTGTTTAAGGATTTATTTATTTATTTTAGAGAGAGGGAGAGAGAAGACAGTGCACACAGGGGGACGGGCAGAGGGAGAGGGACAGAGAATCTCAAGCAGACTCCATGCTGAGTACGGAGCCTGACACAGGACTGGATCCCATGACCTGAGCTGAAACCAAGAGTCGACACTTAACTGACTGAGCCACCCAGGTGCCCCTCTTTCCACATTGTTTTGCTTAACAGGAATGAAGTATTATTCCTTCCATTCAATAGCATTGTTTTTAATGGTAACACTTAATGATGATAAGGGTACAGTATCTTGGACATTTTTAGTGGCTTCATAAATTGGTATAACACAGTTGAATATACTTGGAATATTTATTCACCATGACACATGGGTTTCCAGCATGGGAAACTATTCTAAGGATATTATCCAAATGATAAAAAAAAGTTATACAAGAAGATGTAAATCAGAGTGTCATTTATAACAGTGAAACATTAGAACAAACCAAATGTCCAGCAATGAAGAAATGATTAAGTATGTTTTGTTCTTTCCCTTGTTCAATGGCTGTATTGCAGTCATTAAAAATGTGAGGCTTATATACTGAAAATATTTACACGTGAAATGGTATGGTGCTGGAATTTGCATCAGAATAATCCAGGGTACATGAGGAAGTGAGTAAGAGCATAGATTGTCAAGAGTTAATTGGCCAAGAGTTAATAACCATTTCATCTGGGTGATGGCAAGGTAGCAGTTCATGACACTATCTATTCTAATTTTTTGTACTTCTGAAACCTTACATGAGGAAGTTTTACATGATGTGTATAGATTATATAGATTGTGTAACAAGGGAAACGTAAAGATAATCTGTTATGTGGAAAAATAGGATAAAAATTATATAGTATAATTACAAGTACATAAAAATGTGTATGAAGAAAGATGATAAGAAACAAACCAAAATAATAACTGACTGTATAAGGACTGTTGGTGTATGAGTACTTGTTCTTCCATTATTCTTATAAATTTTATGCCATGTAGGTATAGAACTTTTTAAATTAAAAAATGTGATTATAAAATGTTTGCTTACCCTCTCTCACCCTTGAAATCTCAAGTTTATTTATTCCGTGTGGCATAGAATTATCTTTGCTCTTGACCCCATATCCCTGTAAAGTTCCCACATGTACGGTGCAGTCTCACTTTGTCTGCATAGGTGATCTCCTTTGTGTATTTTTACTACACATTGAAAATTCTGATTTTCGTTCTTTAAGTTACCTGGATTACCCTTGCTGCCCAAACAGGCTTTGCTTGTGAAATCCAAAGTGATTTTAACACAATCCTAAACAAAATATGATGTGCGAATTAGCTACCAAAATTTGCATGACTGGCATTTCAGAGACCACCACGAATGACTTTTAAGTGATCTGATACTTGGAATTAATGAGGTCACCGCTTCTTCTGTTATGTTGAGAGTGAGAACAGATGTGTTTTTTCTGTGTGTTCAGTCTTTCCTTTGGAGGGCTCCTGGCTTCCATTTTAAACACTCGGGGTGGGGGAACCACGGCAACTGTTGAATAAGGAAACAGAGCTGTCTTCTGTTACTGGACTTGTAGTTTTTACAGGGATGTGTAATGACACTTTTCTCTTCCCTGTTTCTTTAAAGGAAGAAGGTAGAGCGTGAAGTAAAAGCTTTGGCAAGGCTTCATCACCCAAATATTGTTCAGTACTGTAATTGTTGGGCTGGAGAAGATTACGATCCTGAGGACAGCATAAATCCTTCAAGGTAACTAAAAAGAATTCTCGTAGCTCTAATAGGATGGAGGAAACTTATTTACAAAGTGTGGCCACCGGTTAAGGCCACTAATTAGTAATATCACAACCACAAACGCTGTTTTGGACACTGTAATGTCTCTATTCACCATATAAGGAAATAACGAATAATCTTTTTGTGGCTTCTGTTCCTTCCTCCAGACTTGCTTTAAAAAAAATTTTTTTTTTAAAGATTTTATTTATTCATTTGACACAGAGAGAGAGATTACAAGTAGGCAGAGAGGCAGGCAGAGAGAGAGGAGAGAGGAGGAAGCAGGCTCCCTGCTGAGCAGAGAGCCCGATGTGGGCCTCTATCCCAGAACCCTGGGATCATGACCTGAGCCGAAGGCAGCGGCTTTAACCCACTGAGCCACCCAGGCGCCCCCCCTCAAAATTTTTTTTTTATTGTCCTCAGCTATTTGCAGAATCTCAGTCAATGTGTAGCCTTGCTCACATGCCCTAACCTCAGGCCAGGCTGTAAATGCAGGTTGTGAAGAAAGTTTGAACGTGTTGTAGATGCTACAGTTGGAAGCCTGTCCTCAGCTTCTAGCACTTTTCTGTTCTTCTCAGAGGCCCCTGGTTGGTGGGGTGCAGTCAATGGGGGGAGGGGGTCTCTCTCTTTTTAAAACTTTAAATTTTTTTAAATTTTAAGTAGGCTCCATACCCAACGTGGGGCTTGACCTCATGACCCTGAGATCAGGAGTCACGTGCTCTACCGACTGAGCCAGCCAGGCACCCCAAGGAGTCTCTCTTGAATACAATCACACCCCTTATGGTGGAGTGGTGGGCAGTGAAAACAATCTTAACATTATGAGCTGTGATGGGGGTACACTGCCGGGTATCACTCATGTTTTGTCTCAAGCGCTTGACAAAGGACTGGAAGGTTCTAAAGACCTGGCATGTCCCTCTGAAAGTCAGCCAGTGTTTCTTGGGGACCGTCCTCACGGAAATCCTGAGGACATTGAGGGCCTGTTCATTCATTGACTCCCGACTCCAGCCCCAGCTCCACCCCATGGTGGAGAGGTAATTGAGAGGTTTATCATTAGTTTTGGGAATTACTGACCATCAGCATACAGACAGGACTTCTTCAGCTTTTAGCAATTCTTGGCTTTCTCTTCCTATTTTCTAGCCAACATAAGTTCAAAGAATATAAATTAATGTTGAGGCCAAGCTAGTTGAGAAAGCAACATAAAAGCATGGTTAGCAGAATCACTCCTCACAGGTACATAGCAATTTATTGGCACTACTCTTTGAGAAGCTATACCTACGCTGTTGTTTTCTATTTGTTTGCCTGTATTTCTCTTATTAAACTGTACCCTGCATGACGGCAAGGATGGTATCTAACTCGTTTTTTCATCTCTAGGTGCCTGTTCTAGGCTTTCCACAAAACAGGTGCTCAGTAGGTCAATAGTAAATTAAAACGGTCCAGAATTCTTTTATGTAGTAATGAACTTTGGCTTTCTTTAATTCCATTGTATTAATGTTCCTATTCCTATTAGCAAAGGTGATCGAGGATCCTTTACCATTAAAGAACAGGCAGACTCATACTTTAAAAAGTAGTTAACAAATAAAGCTCTGGACATTTGGGAACTTATGATTTAAATAAAAAATGAATTCTTGTATTTTGGTTCAAGTTTGTTATATTTAGATTTCTGTTTTGAGACATATTTTGGGATTCTTAAGGAGATAAAGTACAATTTTAAATAGAAAGTTTATTTTTTATAAATGTATTTTTATTGCTGCTTGTAACGTACTGCGAATTTAATATCCAGACCAAAGATTAAGTGCCTTCTCATCCAAATGGAATTCTGTGATAAAGGGACATTGGAGGAATGGATTGACAACAGAAGAGGCAAGAAACCAGACAAACCTTTGTCTCTGGAATTATATGAACAAATAGCAGCAGGTGTGGAGTTTATACACAGCAAACAGCTAATTCACAGAGACCTTAAGGTAAATGGAAAATGTACTGTTCAGATTTGATAAATGTGATTTAGTAATTTTTAAACTTACCTTCTCTAGTTTCAGAATTGATGGACAGTCCTGAGGAAATAATATCTCTGATCCTTTAAAGTTAGAATGGATCTAGAACTTGCCCCAAATACCATTCCATAGCAGCACTCAGAAGATGTCCAGGACAAATGAATTTATGGAGACAGTCGGATGAGCCCTATAGGCAGGAGCTCATTCACTTCTGCTGCTGTCTGGCTGCTTATCATGCTCCAGTTGCAAACACCGGTAGCTTTCGTAAGCTGAACATCTGTGTGCAGATCATTACTGTGGCTAGCACAACCAGTGGGCCGCTCTGTCCCTGCCTCTGCCGCTACTCAGGCTTGTTCGGGAAGCAGAAGGGACTCCTGTGACTGGCTTTGGGAACATGGTTCACCTCATTTCTTAAGTCATTACTCTTGAGAGCAGTCCCAGCCACTGGGTCCAGAGTCTAGAATTTTCTTGGCGTTTGGTTAGACATTTCTACCCTGTGATTGAAGAACGGTAGTAATCCAAAACTTGGAACACATAGCATACCTTTGTATTTTTGTTTTCTGCTGGCTTCCTAGCTTTTTTCATGGTCTAGATGAGCTGTTTTCCCATTTTACCTTCTCATCAAAATGAAAGAAGGGACAGAAGAGCTTTTCACGGTGTTCCCCAATCTCTCTTCCCTGTAATCTGCCTCCTCCCATCACAAACTAGGCCTGCAGAATTCTAACACTGAGCCTTTGTTCTTCTTGCATGGACACTCTTCTGCTTGTCTTCTTTAGTCTCAGTTTCTTTGCATGGCCCTTCCTGATCACTCTGGATCTGGCAGAAGCACCTTGTCTCTATGGATCGTGGCTGTCTGCTTACCCCGCCCATCTGCAATAGCCAGGAATGAGGGATGAAGCAAAAGAGTTTCTTAAGAAAATGAAGCACCTGAGTATAGAGTTGTTGGGCCTAGATGGGAACAATTGGCTCATAAAAGTGTGTCTTTGGTCTGCCCCCAGGAGCCGGAGGCGTGTGGCCTTTGTGTTGGAATCCACCTGGTTCCATCTTTTTTTCTTTCTTTCTTTCTTTTTTTTCTTTTTTTGAAGATTTTATTTATTTATTTGAGAGAGAGACGGCGCACAGGAGAGAGAGAGCACCAGGAGAGAGAGGGAGAGGGACAAGCAGACTCCCAACCAAGCAGGGAGACCTACTCAGGCCTCCCTCCCAGGCACCCAGGATCATGACCTGAGCCGAAGGCAAACACTTAACCGACAGAGCCACCCAGGTGCCCATGGTTCCTTCTTTCTTTAACAATATCTTAAAAGTGCATTTTAAAGTTGGAATGTTATAAGAACTATGTTCAAAGGAATACATTTAGAGTGGCTCTACCTTCACTGTGGAGTAAATCATATATATAGTTAAATAAAAAGTGAAGCACACTTACTTATATAGTAATCTGCAAATAAATGCAGACGTTTGGCTATTAACGCCCACGCCCCGCTCTGGATGAATTCATGAAACTGACAGGTGCTGTCTGGCTGTTCCTTTCCCTAGCACCTCTCTCTCCCACACCGTCTGTGCCCTGGTCACGGGGTGATCTTGTCTTGGCTCCGTTTGCAGACAGTGTTCGCTCCATGTCTGCAGTTGCTCAAAGGTCAGACTTTAATACTCCTCAGCCTTCTGGCCTCTCCTAACTTTTCTAGCTTCACTGCCACAATTGCTGCTTTATTCCACCTGAGAGAAGATGCCAACGAAGGCGTGCGCCTTTCTCTGTGACGCTTCACACGATACCAGCTGTAGGTGGATTTTGCCAGAGAATGGCCTGTACCCCAGGAAGCCCCTATTATATAAAGTCTACCAGCATTTACCACTTTCTATCAGAATCTGAAGAATTAGACCATCAAACCATTACATCATACATCTGAAACTTATATGTCAATTATACCTCAGTAATAAAAAATGTATTACAGCAAAATAGAGAAAAAAAAAACTAGATGAAGACACTGCTGAGAGGGACATAGAAGTTTCTAGAGTAAAAGCTTCTGGCGGTTCTGCAGGCTCTTTGGTCAGCCTTGGCCTGTGGATTCAGCCCCTTTTCCCGTACCTGCTGTATAAAGTTTGCACTTTTTTTTTGCCTTATCATTACTATAACTGATTAGACAAAATGTGACCTTAATTGCTTTTATTTTTTCTTTTTAATGAACTATGAACAAGTGATCTGCTCTTTTTACTAGACAGTCTCATCCAGCTTCTGTATTTAGAAGCATCATAAATGCAACCTCAGGGTTTTTCAGAGTCAAGCTATAGACCTCTGTGGGAACAGCACTTGCAAACCCAAAATATTCCTGCATGGTAACTTGAATACCGCATTGGTAGGATTTCTCTCTGCACCCACACCACACACATCTACAGCCTTCCATCTTTATGATTGGCACTGGATTCCAATCTCATTGTTAATGGTGCTAATCTAACTGCTAATTTCTGCATGAGCCTTTATAGGCTGGCTTCTTGGAAGCTCCTCTTTCAGTCTTCTTGGCTTTATGGTCTCTTCCCTGTCAGCTCCTGTGCTAGGCCCTCTCGTGAGTATTATCTTCCAGAGTCTGCATGTGTACGTAAAACCCAACGCTGTATTCAAAATTGCCTTTTCAAGAATGACAAAATATATATTTTTAAATATTATATTTTTAAGCAATGTCTACACCCAATGTGAGGCTCAAACTCACCACCCTGAGATCAAGAGTCTCATTCTCTACCAACTGAGCCAGCCAGGTGCCCCAAGAATGGCAAAATATTAATCTCCTTATCAACAACCTTCCTGTTTTCATGGTCTTTAGAATGTTGGTCAGTACCACCTCCAAAATTGTGGAATAGGATGAACACTCCCCATTCTGTCCACCCCCCCATTTTTTTAGTCTGCTAAAAATGTGGCCTGCCCTCAAGGACAGAGCGGGTATGTTTGTTAAGAAGCTATCAGGGGTCTGGAGAAGTTGACATCAAGGAAGTCCCCAGGAGAAATTCTATATAGGATATCTTAACAGCTTTGTTAAGAAGAGACTCATTCTGAGAATCTCGGACTTAGAGATCTGAAGGGCTTATACTTCAATCCCCCACAGGTTCTTGGACTCATATTTGCAGTATTTCTATCAAGTCAGTGTCCAGCCCCACCTTGAATACTCCCTGAGATAGGGACTCTCAAATTCCCATTGTTTGGACCACACTGTTAGTATATTAGTATATATGAAAGCAAGCCTTTTGGTTGTTTCTACCCTCTAGTACTGTGCAGAGTGAATCCACTTTCCACTAAGCATCTCTTCACATATTTGAAGACACTTAGGCCCGAATCCTTCTCTGCTGACAGAGAAGTCCTTACTTCCTGAGCTGGTACTTTAAAGACCTATGGTATTAAGTATCCTGTTTTGGGCTACCCACGGAAGGGTAAATGGCTTATAAGGAAATATAAAAATAGCCCTTGTTAAATATGATTTGGATATGTGATAACAATCTGTTGAATTGGTACTTATTAATTAAATATTGGGCTTTTTTTTTCTGTAGCCAGGTAACATATTTTTAGTAAATACAAAACATATAAAGATTGGGGACTTTGGACTTGTGACATCCTTGAAAGATGATGCAAATCGGACAAGTAATAAAGGAACTCTTCGATACATGAGCCCAGAGCAGGTGAGGTCCCTTTCCTTTCTATGTATTTTTCACTTCTTTCGAATTTTTAATTATAGAAATAATAGATATCGCTTTTAAAATAAAAACAGCACAGAAGCATATAGAATAAAAATGGAAAATTCTCTTTAACCTCCCCTTCTTCTCCTATTCTTCTCATAGTCTATTGTTTATCCTTTCAGATAATTTTCTGTGAGTTATAAATATATATAAACACAAATATGTATGTCTATAGAGACTTTTTGCATGAAGATATAAGGGCATGCTTTTATAAGTTACTGTAATGTTATTTTGTGACTTAATTTTTTTCACTCGACGGTGTATTCTAATCTTTCTCTATCAGCATAGGTGGCTCTGACACATTCATTTTACCAACTGTATTGTACGCTGACCCATCCCATTTTTTATGTAACTGTTTCCTTATTGATGGGTATTTATTTAGGTTGTTAGCAAGTTTTTACATGTTTTCCCCTTTATCTTTGACTCTAAAAACAAGTATTTCCATGATCATCTGTGATAGGTTCCTTCAAGTGAAATTATTGAGTAGAATGACATTTCTTTTTTTCTTTTTCTTTTTAAAGATTTTGTTTATTTGACAAAGAGAGACACAGCGAGAGAGGGAACACCAGCAGGGGGCATGGGAGAGGGAGAAGAAGGCTTCCCGCTGAGCAGGGAGCCTGACGTGGGGCTTGATCCCAGGACCCTGGGATCATGACCTGAGCCGTAGGCAGACGCTTAACGACTGAGCCACCCAGGTGCCCCTGAATAGAATGACATTTCAAGTGCATTTGTTTCCTTTTAAGATTTTATTTATTTATTTGACAGAGAGAGAGAGAGAGATCACAAGTAGGCAGAGAGGCAGGCAGAGAGAGGGGAAGCAGGCTACCTGCTGAGCAGAGAGCCCGATGCGGGACTCCATCCCAGGACCCTGAGACCAGGACCTGAGCCGAAGGCAGAGGCTTAACCCACTGAGCCACCCAGGCGCCCCTCAATTGCATTTCAAATTTGGCCAATACCGTGAAATTGTCATCCCCAAAAAAGTGATTCTACTATCCCTTCCTCCCACAGTGTTGCAGAATGCTGCTTTCTCCCTCCCACTCTCAATCAGACTAGGGTGCTAGCAGACTGCAGTTTGGGCCACTGTAATGAATGAGGACTATCTTGCTGGTTCAGTTTGCATTTTTTCAGATTTTTAGTAAAGATTTTAGGCCATCTGTACATGTATTTACTTAGGATTTTTCTGCAGATTCTCTATTATTGCTCTTTCCTCATTTTTCTTAATTAGGTTATCTGTTCCTAATTTATTTGTAAGGAATATTTCTATATTTTGGTTACTGATTCTTTATCTGTTAACCATATTGCTCATTTGTTTCCTTGACTGTTCCTTATTTTTTTGTTTATGATGTATCACGGGAGTTTTTAAGTTGTCATGTTTATCAGTATTTTCTTTATGGCTGCTGGGTTTATTATTTTTGTTTTGGGGGCCATTTCCCCCACAAGATTACAAAAATATTTTGTGTTTTTGCTTTAGTTTAGCCTAACTTGAGTTAGCTTTTGTATGCACGTGAGGAAGGTCCATACCTTGATCTTTCTCATGTGGACATGCTGTTGTCCATCACCGTGTATCAGACAGTCCATGATTTAAGCTTTTATTTTAAGGAAAATTCATAGAAACAAAAGTAGAATGGAAGTTACCAGGGACTGAAGGAGGAAGGATGGGAAATCATTTAATGGTGCAGCTCTGTTTGGGATGATGAAAAATTTTGGAAATAGATACTGGTAATGGTTGCATGACATTGTGAAGGTACTTAATGCCACTTTATGTGTTGATGAACACATAAAATGTTAAAATGATAAATTTTATGTATATTTTACTATAATAAAAATGATATTTTTAATCAAAACAGTATGGTAGTGGCACAAAAATAGACACGTAGATCAGGGAAAAAGAATAGAAAACCCAGATATGAACCTACAATTACATGGTCAATTGTGGACCATGGAAGAAAGGAAGAAAGAAAATCCAATGGGAAAAAGACAGTCTCTTCAACAAATGGTGTTGGGAAAATTGGGACAGCCACATGCAAAAGAATGAAACTGGACCACTTCCTTACACCATACACAAAAATAAATTCAAAATGGATTAAAGACTTAAATGTGAGACTTGAAACTGTAAAAATCCTGAAAGAGAACATAGGAAGTAATCTCTTTGACATCAACCGTAGCAATTTCTTTTTATATATATCTCCCAAGGCAAGGGTTAACAAAAGCAAAAGTAAACTATTGGGACTACATCAAAATAAAAAAAAAAAAAGCTTTTGCACAGTGAAGGAAACAATCAACAAAACTGAAAGGTAGCCTACACAAGGGGAGAAGATATTTGCAAATGACATATCCCATAAAGGGTTAGTTATCTAATATATATATAAGAACTTATAACATTCAATACCCAAAACACAAATAATCCAATTTAAAAAATGGGCAGAAGATATGAATAGGTATTTTTCCAAAGAAGACCTACAGATGGCCAACAGAGATGTGAAAAGATGCTTAACATCACTTATCATCGGGGAAATGCAAATCAAAACTACAACGAGATATCATCTCACACCTGTCAGAATTGCTGAAATCAATAACACAAGAAACAACAAGTGTTGGTGACGATGTGGAGAAAGGGGAACCCTCTTGCACTGTTGGCGAGAATGCAAACTCGGGAAAACAATGTGGAAGTTTCTCAAAAAGTTAAAAATAGAACTACCTGTAATCCAGCAATCACACTGCTAGGTATTTACTCAAAGAATACAAAACTACGAATTTAAAGGGATACATACATCCTGATGTTTATAGCAGCATTATCTTACAAATTATAGTAAGGGCCCAAGTGTCCATTGACTGATTGGTGGATAAGATGTGGGAGACACAGCCCCCCCCACACACTCTAGAATATTACAAAGCCATAACAAAGAATGAAATCTTGCTCTTTGCAGTGATGTGGATAGAGCTAGAGAGAATTATGCTAAGCAGAATAGGTCAGTCAGAGAAAGACAAATATTATATGATTTCACTTATATGTGGAATTTAAGAAACAAAACAAATGAACAAAGAAAAAAAAAGAGGCAAACCAAGAAACAGACTCTTAACGATAGAAAACAAACTTGATGGTCACCAGAAGGGAGGTGGGTGAGGGGATGGGTGAGATATGTGATGGGGATTAAGGAGTGTGCTTGTGATGAGCCCTGGGTGATGTAAGGAAGCATTGAGTTACTATATTGTACACCTGAAACTAATAATTACACTGCATTAACTAACTGGAATTTAAATAAAAACCTAAAAGAAATGCTATTTTATCATACATGAAATTCCCACACAATCGTGGATCTGTATTTGGATGCTGTTATGTCCAAATGGCTTATCTTTATCTTTTTCTGTTTAATATCATACTGTTTCAGTTATTATAGCATTATAATATCAGTTTTAGTATTTGGACAGAAGAACCTCCCACATTATTCTTCATTTTTAAAATATTCTCGGTGTTCAGATTCACCATTTCATTTGGAATAAGCGATAGAATCAGCTTGTCATGGTCCGTCACTAGTGTTGAGATTTTTGACAGCAACAGCATTAAGGTTAAGCATTCAACTGAGGAGAATTGACATTGTTAAAATCTGAGATTTCTGCTCCAGGAAATTGGCAGGTTTCTCCCCCTTATTCAAGTCCTCTCTCAAGTCAGCCTTTGCCACGCAGTCCTGTGGTAACCAGTGACTCCCAGTCTCCCAGTGGCATGCAGAAGACCAAAGATTTATTTCTTGCCCACGTGATGTGTTGTTGGCTGCAGTCCAGCTGTGGTTTTGTTCCATGTGTCTCCATTCCAGAGCCCAGACTGAAGAAAGAATCCTATCTGGGTCATTGCTCTCCTCAGAGCAGGCTCTCAGAGCAGGCGGCTGTGGCAGAATCTCGTGATGGTTGTGCAGGCTCTGCCCAGGCGTGACGTACATCCCTGACCACCATGGCCCTGCGCAGATTCCATGGCCCAACCCAAGGGCAGGAGATGGCGGCTGTTGTTCTCTCGCTGTCCAGCTGGGAGCAATGACAGACCTACCTGAAGGCCATTTTTATTTTCTTCAGTGAAGTTTTAAAATATTTTTTTTCTTCACCAAGACCATTTATATTTTTAAAGCATTTCCCTCAATATGTATAGTATTTTGCTGTGAAAATGGGACTCCTTGTATCTAGTTGGTTATTAATAAGGCTATTGATTTAAAAACATTTATTTTTAATTGTGATAAAATACTCATGACATAAAATTTACAGTGTTCTCCATTTTTAAGTGCACAGTTGAGTGGCATCAAGTACATTTACATTGTTGTACAATCACTTCCGCCATCCCTCTCTGGAACTCTTTTCATCTTGCAAAACTGAAACTCTGCACCCATGGAATAGCTCTGCATTCCCCTCTCCCCCAGCCCTGGCACCCAGCGTCCTACTCTCTGGCTCTATGAATTTGTCTGCTCTAGATACCTTGTGTAAGTGGAATCATACAGTATTCGTCCTTTTGTGACTAGCTTCTTCCACCCAGCATAATATCCTCAATATCACCGATGCTGTAGCATATGTCTGAATTTCCTTCCTTTTTAAGGCTTAACAATATGCTATTGTATGGATAGACCACATTTTGTTTATCTCTTCATCCATCAGTAGATGCTTCGGTTGCTCTGCCTTTTGGCTCTGGGTGAAAATTGCTGTTATGAACCTGGTTGTACAACTATTGATTGTGAATGTTTGTCTTATATATAGATTCATTGCTCTAGTAGCTTATATTTTTTGGTCGATAGTTTATTGTCTATCTTTCATCTTTCTGATGTTTGAGAGTCTAGATTGGAGAGGAGATCCACCTGTTCCCTTTGGGGACCATGTGGCACAAAGATATAATTTAAGTTTTTTATGGAATGTGAAAGTGGAAGAAGATAGGTGGCTAATGGCTCCCCTTTAACTCCCACTTTATTAAATATCTCCTGTACCCCGTATTGCAGCCCTAAAAATATTTTTTTAAAATTCATTCATCATTGTGCTTTTCTTTTTTTTTTTTAAGATTTTATTTATTTATTTGAGAGAGAGAGAATGAGAGAGAGAGAGCATGAGAGGGGGGAGGGTCAGAGGGAAAGGCAGACTCCCCACTGAGCAGGGACTCCGACGTGGGATGCGATCCTGGAACTCCAGGATCATGACCTGAGCCGAAGGCAGTTGCTCAACCGACTGAGCCACCCAGGCACCCCGTGCTTTTCATTTTCTTAGTGGTTTTTAAATTGAAAATCATTTTATTAGGGGATGATTTATAACCATAAAATGTACATATCTTAAATGTACATTTTTGATGAAGGCATATTCCTTTGGAAACCATAAGCTTATGAAAATGTAGAACGTTGTCCTCACCTGGGAAAATTCCCTCAGTCCCTTTCCAGTCCATCCCTCCTTCCCAGAGGAAATCAGCGCTCTGATTTCTATCACCACGGATTAGTTTTCCCTGTCTTGAGCTTCATATGAATGGAATCATCCTTTATGTACCTTTTTGTATTTGATTATTTCACTCGAAGTAATGTCTGTTGGAGAACTTTTAGTCGTTGCTGATACCAACAGACTATTCCTTTTCATTATTGAGTACTATTCCATTCCCTTGATAGACCACAGTGTGCTTATCCATTCTCCCGTGGATGGACATAAAGATTGCTTCCAGTCAGAATATTAGAAATACATCTCTGTGAACACATGCATGCAAGTCACTTAGAACTTTTTTAACTGGGCGCCTGGGTGGCTCAGTGGGTTAAAGCCTCTGCTTTCGGCTCAGGTCATGATCTCAGCGTCCTGGGATTGATGCTTTCGGCTCAGGTCATGATCTCAGCGTCCTGGGATCGAGGCCCGCATCGGGCTCTCTGCTCAGCAGGGAGCCTGCTTCCTCCTCTGCCTGCCTCTCTGCCTACTTGTAATCTCTTTCTCTGTGTCAAATAAATAAATAAAATCTTTATAAAAAAAGATTGTATAAAAAAAACCTGTTTTAACTATTTTGCCTATAGCATCTTATTTAACACTATAGTCAAACTCTGAGGTTGAAACTTTTGTTAGCCCCAGTAGGGTTGAGATTATTCTACCCTTGATGGTTAATTTACATGAGTGATGCAACTATTTAGTGACACATTTGAACCAGAACAGTCAGACTCCACAGATGTTGCTAACAAACATGTCTTGTTACATGCTATAAGATATTTTGGTCAAATGACTTTTTTGGTTTCAGAAGACATGGATGTTTATATTGGGCGAGTAATAAGTGTAAACATATCTTGGTCTCTTTAGATTTCTTCACAAGAATATGGAAAAGAAGTGGATATTTATGCCATGGGGCTAATTCTTGCAGAACTTCTTTACATATGTCCCACTCTTTCAGAAACAATACAGGTAAATAATCTCACAAAAGGAATTAAACAACAAAAATTATTTGCAGTCATCTCCGAAGTGGTCTACAGTAGTTACCCTCATGTGAGGATTGGCTTGAATATATTCATGTTGATTGAAAAGGAAATACGGATTTTATCTTTTCCATGTTTGGGCAACCAGAGCTTTTTGTTTAAGACCACACCTTTGGTCTTCTCTCAGAGGTGTGTACACCTCATAAAACTACAGCTGTTTCTTATTTGAGTCAGTCAGTAAACTTTTATTGATTGCCTGCTTTGCATAAGACACTGTGCTAAGTGCTACAGAGTTATAAAAACGAATAAGCCTTGCTCTCAAGGAGCTTATATTCTAGAAAGGAAAATAAGAGAATGCTATACATGTTTTGGGAGAAAACGTGAAATTTTGTGGAGATGGCTAGGACAGAGATATTGCTAGCTATAGGGATTTCAGTTTCATGGGGGCATTTAAGCTGGGCTTTGAAGGATTGGTTCATTTCTGATGGTCCAAAATAGAAAAAAGGCAATTCCAGCCTTCAGACAGCAGTGTGCGGAGTGTGGGGATAGCAGGCAGTGGCATTTTTATTGGAGTATATAAGTGACAAGGAAGTGATAGTTGGTGGCACTGGAGAGGCATGTTGGGGCTAGTTGAAGGCAAGATGATGGCCTTCCTTGTGGAGGCAGTGGGTTGCCGCCAAAGGCATTAGGCAACTGGATAGCTTGAAGCTCAATCAAGGGAACTTGCCTGGAGCCAACAGCCTTCTCTGTACAAGGGGGTAATGAAAATACCTATGTCATAGGATTCCACAAAGGATGAAGGGAGATAATACATATGACCCTTTTAACACTTCAACATATCATGATGTTAAGGATGGGGCAAGGTGGGGAAGGGGAGTCCTGTGTGCTTCTTGGCTAAGAAGCAAGTTTGGTTTTCCTCTCAAGTGAATAATTTCCTAACAATAATATGTATATATTTGTATGTTTTATTTTCAGATTTTTAAAGAGCTAAGGGCTGAGAAGTTCCCAGATGTGTTCGATATCAGAGAAGTAAGCACTTGAAAATAATTAGGATTTTATTCATTTCAGTGTTCTACTTCTTAGTATTGACTCATTATCGTTACAGAAAGTTCTTCTGCAGAGATTACTGTCACATGATCCCACAAAGCGACCCAATGCTACTGAAATATTGGAGATTTTGAAAGAGTGGAAGAATGTTGCAGTGAAAAAGGAACGAAGCACATATTAGAGCCCTTCTAAAAAAGTATCCTACTTTGGATATTCAATTTTTATGTAACTGTCTAAAATCTTCTAGGGACTACTGACGGTATTTGCCTTCTATTTTAATTTTTCCCTTAATTTTTCACTATATTTTAGGAAGATTTGAATCTTTTTTTTAACTTCAAAAACATTCATACATTTGCCTAATTTTCCTGGTTTATCTCCTTATTAGAAACATTGGGGGGGAATCTCAAATTTTTCTATCAATTAGTGAATCAATTAATAAATGTTTATTAAATGTTCACTCTTTCTAGGCCAAAAATTACAAGATCTTTCCCTGTCTTAAATAGCTAACCAGCTCATTAGAGAAATATGGTATCCCTAAAAAGATAAGTGATACAAAATCACTTTGGAAAACAATTCGGTCTAGTCCCGTTAAGTTAAGGTATGTATACCCTCATTTCCATTCCCATGTGCATGCCTACAAGGACATTCATAGAAAGTCTGTTTGTAACAGCCAAAAGAACAAAAAAAAGTCCATCACAAAAAGAATGGATAAATAAATTGTATTTTTTCACACATTGTAATACTGTATAGCAGTGAAAAGGAATGAATGATAAGCTAAATGTAGTAACATGATACATTGGATGGGGACATAATGTTAAACACAGCTGGTTACAGAAAATATAGACAGAATGGTTCTCTTCACGTAAAGTTCCAGAGAAGGCTAAATGAAGTAATTTTGTTTAGAAATGAAAACAAGTGCAGTCAAACAATAAAGGGAAAGAGAGGAATAAGAAATATTAAATCCCATAGTGGTTCTCTGAGGAGGGATGAAATAGTGTCACCCGGGGGGTGAACTGCAAAAGTAACAGTTCACCATTTTTTCTTAAACTGACTGTTGAGTTTACTACTGCTAACTGCCTAGTTATTCTTTTTTATCTTAAATACATTTTGCATCTGTTAGACCACACACTTTAAAGATAACTGTGCCAGAAGGTAGGAAGTAAATGCAGAAAGTAGTTGGTGTGGAGGGGTTCATGTGAGATCCCTGCTAAGGCATCAAGGCGCAGGGCCTAGACGTGGCATTCCAGTGAGACTTCAGGTAGGGGAGGGATTTAGCTGAGTAGAGAGGAGTAGTATGGGCAGTAGTCTGGGCAAGAGGTGTGGCTTGAGTTCTGGAAGAGATAAACCTGAGGAACACTGGATATACTCGTTTATGCACCTGAATTGCTGGAGGGAGTACCAGAAGATAATTTGGGTGGCATCTTGGAAGAACCCGAAAGTTGATTTAAACTTTAGAGCAACCAACTACCATTCTAAAATTGTCATATAATTTTACAATTTTTAAAATGAGCCAAATTTAGGCTAAGTAGAAAACTACAGAGAACATGTTTTTATAAAGGCTTCTGGCTAGTTCTTAAAAGTTACTAAAAGCAGTTAATATGGTTTTCAACTTCCAGTGCAGTATGTGACCAAGGCAAGCAAAGTTTATTGGTGAATGCTAAAACTATTGGTTGAAAAGGTGTTGGGGAACAAGATCTTCACTGGATTTAAGTATAATCCCACAGGTGTTGTATCAGTTAGAAGGGGAAGAAGGGAAATGCACTTTTACAATGGAAAGATCTCATCGTCATCTCCTCAATAACCACATGGTTAAATCCAGCATCACTGAAAGTCTCCCAATGTGATTGATGTAAGAATTACACACTATCGCGATTTAGTTTTATTGCCCAAAGAATTTTACTGAAATTCAGTCATGAAGACATTATTAGACAAATCCTGAATGAAGTCATTCTATAAGATAATTACCTTGGGCTTTTCAAAAAAGCCAGTATCATAAAAAAAAAATGTAGAGGAAGTATTCTAAATAGAAAGAGACTAGAGAGATATCATGACCAAATATGATGCTTGAATCTTGATTGTATCCCGGATATAAAAAAAAAAAAACACCAGCAAATAGCTGTAAAAGATGTTTTGGGGACAATTAAGAACATTTGGATATGGATTGCATATTAGATGGCATTATAGATAATTATTAACTTTTGTAGGTGTGATAATGATATTGTGGTCATGCAGGAAAATGTCTTATTCTTAGGCAATGCATGAGGAAGTATTTAGGGGTGAAGTGGCATGTTATTGGCAACTTTCATTTTTTTAAGATTACGCATTTATTTGAGAGAGAGAGCAGGAGCGGCGGGGGAGGGTAGTGGTAGCGGCAAGGCAGAGGGAGAAGCAGACTCCCCACCGAGCAGGGAGCCTGATGTGGGGTTCGATCCCAGGACCCTGAAATCATGACCTGAGCCAAAGGCAGACACTTAACCAACTGAACCACACAGGTGCCCCAATATAGGCAACTTTCAAATGTTCAGCAAAAATCAATTATGTACATGAAGAGAGAGAGAAAGCAAATGCGGCAAAATGTTAACAACTGAACAACTGATAAATCTCAGCGGAGGATATAGAAGTTATTAATGCACATAAGTGATTTAGCTTTTATGCATATACATGTGTGTGTGTGTGTGTGTGTGTGTGTGTGTGTATGGCCAGCTACATAATTTGTGGGACCCAGTGAAATGAAACATGAGGACTTTGTTCAAAAATCAAGCATGGGGTACTTCTTGAACATGGAGCTTTGTGCAACTGCACCAGTTCCACATCCATGAGGTCAGACATGTATGTGAACATACGTATATCCATGTACACACATATATGTGCACACACACATATCTGGATGAAATGTTTGGAAGTCGAAATACTAGCTTCTCCAAGACTCCATTATCCAGGACACTTACTAGAAACATAAACTCAATATCCATTCCCTCCTTAAGTGTTCACCGTAACTTGAGATTCCTGGCATGTTCATTTTTTATTATAGAATAATGAGTAATTCCAATATTATTCATATATATTTTCATAAATTTTTTTGTTAAAACATACATCAAAACAGAATAGGGGGAGTGTCTGGGTGGCTCAGTTGATTAAGCATCCAACTCTTGATTTTGGCTCAGGTCATGATCTCACGGTGGTGGGATAGAGCCCTGCGTCAGGCTCTGTGCTCCCCTCAGAGCCTGCTTCTCTCCCTCTCTCTCTGCCCTAACCCCTGCTCTCTCTCAAATAAATAAAATCTGGGGTGCCTGAGTGGCTCAGTGGGTTAAGCCTCTGCCTTTGGCTCAGGTCATGATCTCAGGGTCCTGGGATCAAGCCCCACATCGGGCTCTCTACTTGGCAAGGAGCCTTCTTCCTCCTCTCCCTCTGCCTGCCTCTCTGCCTACTTGTGATCTCTTTCTCTCTGTCAAATAAAACAAATAAATAAATAATCTTAAAAAGAAAAAGAAAGAAAAGAATAGTGAGACTCTATGTACCCATCACCCAGTTTCAACAGTAATCAATATTCCACCTTTCTTGTTATATCTTCCCCCCTTCTTTTTTTTTTAAGTTTTCTTTTACTGGAGTATTCTGAAATGAATCTCAGGCATTATATCATTGCACTTGTAAATACTCCAAACGTATCTCCGATATAAGATCTTTTGAATTTCAACAAAACCACGATAACATTGTCATTCAACAAAATAAGATTTCCTTGATTGTCATACAATAATCTTGTCTGTATTTAGTTTTCTTCACAAAAAAATATTTTACTGGTTGTTTAAACCAGGATCCAACATTGTGTGTAGTTGTCTCTTACTCTAACATTTACCCCTCTTTTCAATTTTTCTTCTTGCCATTTATTTGAGGAAGGAACTGGGTCACATATCCTATAGAATTTCCTTCATTCAGAATTTGATTGATAACATCCCCATGGTGTCTAGTTAGAACTAGAAGGTTGATTTGATTCTGGTTCAAATTTTTTTCCCCAAGAATGCTTCATTGGTGATGCTGGATACTTCATTTGGCATCACTTTGGGAGGAGTATGTTTGGTTGTTCCATTTTTGGTGATCTGAAGATTGACCAGGGGGCTCTGAGGGTGTCATGTCCTATTAAGTTTCCTACCGATCTTCCAACTAACAGTTTCGGCAACCACTGATGATTGTTTTTTATTTATTTATTTTTAAAGATTTTATTTATTCATTTGACACAGAGAGAGAGATTACAAGTAGGCGGAGAGGCAGGCAGAGAGAGAGGAGGAGGCAGGCTCCCTGCGGAGCAGAGAGCCCGATGCGGGCCTGGATCCCAGGACCCTGGGATCATGACCTGAGCCGAAGGCAGCGGCTTTAACCCACTGAGCCACCCAGGCGCCCTGATGATTGTTGTTGGATCCATTATTTCATTAGGGGTTGCAAAACAGGGATTGTCGGATCCTATCAAAACGTCTTTGTCATCTGTGATTCTTCTATAAAGAACTTAAGTGGGACAGATGGAATTTTTGAGAATGAGTTGGTGCCCTGGCAGCCTCCAAAGGTGACAATTGAGGTGTTTGTTTTTTGAGCAGGGGTGTGACCCAGCCAGTTCTTTGAAACAGTGTGTTTAGAATGGGTTGGAGCAGGAAGAGACTGTATTTGAAAGACCGGAATGCTGGGAGGCTGTGCTGGCCTGGAAAAAATAGTGGGGTCAGAACCAAGAGGAGTTGGTAACTAATTGTGAGGATTAAGGAGAAGGTACGCAGCAGACACTATCTCCAGGTTTGTTTGAAGGCATGTGACTGGATTAGGATGCCATAACAGGAAATACAGAGCTCAATCACATTAACCCCCGAAGAGCCACACATACTTGAGAGCTATTTTGTCTCACACTTTTATCTATTACACAATTTTTCATTGGAATTTAAGCCAATAGTGAGGCTACCACACGTCTGTCCACACAATGATGCGAACACTTAAGGGAGGTAAAACGTGAGCTCTCATATGGAGACACCACTATGTTTGTGTTGCTGCCAGAATATTCAGGTAAAGATGTAGAGCAGACTGTAGGAAACGCCCGACAGAGATATAACTGAAAAGATGGAATCACATGCAGAATGAGGTGTATGTTCTCTGGAAGAAACCCCTGCAGCTCAACTTTGAATCCAGGGGATTGATTGCCAAGGGAGATCATATAGAGGAAAGCAGGCTAAGGGACAAAATAAGTCAGACAGTCCATTTAGGTATTTACTCTTTATATCAAAATGTCCACCCAGTCCTTAATGTCTGTGATTCTGTATCTGTGTTTATGGCCTATTCCAAGCCTATATTTCCTCAGAAAGGTCTCAGATGGAGGGACTACAGCTGATGGATGTATGGTGGCTTCGCTATTGGTTTAAACTCTGACAAAAAACTATATAATAGGTAAGACAGTGAGGCAACTATCTCTCTCAAATATGTGTGACTCTTTGGGGGTTGATTTGAGACCTGCATCAGGTTTCTATGACTGCTGTAACAAATTACCACAAACTTGGAGGCTGAACACAACACACGTTTATTCTCTGACAGTTTTGGAGAACAGAAGTCCGAAATGAGTTTCACTGGGCTAGTGTCGAGGTGTTGGCAGGACCATGCTCCTCTGGAGGCTCCCACTTCATGACCCGTGTTCACCATTACTTGAATGAACCCCCACCACACAGACTGGCTGTGTTACTTGAATAAGGTTTTGCACTTGGTGGCTCTCTACTATGGTTTCTACCATTCAAATCTTTTTTTTTAAATAAAATTTCACCGAGATATAATTGACATACCATACAATTCACCCATTTGAACCGTACAGTTCAATATTGTCAAGTGTGTTCAGAGTTGTGCAGCCATCACAATTTTAAAACATTTTTGTCATCCAAAAAGAAAACCCATGCCCATTAGCACTCATTCCTCATCTTCCCCCGAAGACTAATCTCAATCACTGATTTACTTTCCATCTCTATAGATTGGCCTACTCTGGAGATTTCATTTAAATGGAATCATACAATATGTGGTCTTTTTCACTTAGGGTAATGTTTTCAAGGTTCATCCATGTTGTGACATGGATCAGTATTTCATTCCTTTTTATTGCCAACTAATGATCAATTATATGGATAGATTGCATTTTATCTATCTATTCATCAGTTGATGGACGTTTGGGTTGTTTCCACTTTCCTGCTATTATGAACAATGCTACTATGAATATTCATGGACCAGTTTTACGTGGACATATGTTTTTATTTCTCTTGGGTGAATACCTGAGAGTGGAAATGCTGGGTCACATTGTAACCCTCGTAACTTTGTGTATCCAGGTTATGCTCAGGAGCAAATTCAGTGTGACTTCATAGTGTTCCACCATCCCCGCTCAGAATGAAACTTCTCCCTTGTATTACGCTGTTCAGGACCTCAGTATTATTCACCTCAGCATTACTCACCAATTTGCCCTGGAGCTCAGTAATTCCTGTGTGGCTCTTTCTGTGAATTTCTGGAAAGCAGGGACAGGGTCTCTCATTTCTGTATACCCCAAGGCGGTGAGTGTACTGCCTTGCATAAAGGAACTCCGTAAGTGCTTTTTAATTGATGGGAAGGAAAAGTATTAAGAATTTCATATGCTAGATCCTACAAAATGTGTCTAATACTAAGTAATGTTCACTTTCAAATGTCAACAATTAAATGGCAAATAACACTTAAAATAAAGGTGTTTAAAGCAAACCAATTTTGTATGTTGAAGTCTGTTTAACTATAGAAGCCCTGGTATTTTGGATTTATATTAAGAAAGTGAAACACTTTAGAAATTATAGATAGGACTTTGAAAACAAACTTAGCACAGTATAAACAAAAGCAAATGACAACATGATGTGTTAAAATTTAAGTTTCAAATGTCACATAAATTTCACTGAAGCAAATTCAACTTCACTAAAGCAAACTTAAAAATTCTTTTTAATGTTGTGCTTCTGTTGTTTTTCATTATTGTCCTTATGAAATCAACAAAGACTTGTACTAATAAAAATAAATTTTTACTTATATTTAAAGTCTGTATTTTTCTTTGTCGATGGATAAGAATGAAGGAATATTTCCCACTCTCCAAGGTAGGCCTATTTCTAGCCCTTGACCTGGAAATGCAGACCACAACTCTGGTGGAGACACAGAGTCCATCAATGTTATTTGCACATTCTCAGCCTAATTATGCATGAACATATTAAAAATATTCTTGGCCACTAGGCAGGTGGGAGATTTTCTCCACAGTAACAGGAGAAAAAGAAGTTGATGCCTAACTCTGTTCTGTCTGAACAATCCACGTGGCTTTGGGAATGTCTGCATGAATATTAGGAAATTGGCTGAAATGACAGGAAAGTATCTGACTGTAATTCCAAGGAAAGATGAACTCCTTTGTTGTAGCTATTAATTCAATTTTATTGTCTTTTAAGTGAAAAAGTAAATATTAAATAGTATTATCCAAGTATATAAACTCTAGTATTATATATATATTCATAAAAATAATGATTCATTTTCTGAAGAACAGAAGCCTAGAAGTTAACTAGGTTAGTGATTTGGAAGATCTGCTGAGTCTCAGAATCAAGGATAGTAATGCTCAGGCCACAATGACCAATTACATCAGAATCTCTGGGGGTACGACACTATATTTTCCTTTTTAAAGCTCCCCAAGCTAAACTTGAGAACAAATGAATTAGGTCATATTAGGTCAGAGGCTGATACAAGTTGTATTATTGATTATCTTAACACAGATATAGGTTGGCTTTTGCTATGTGTGGTTTTTAATAAGAGGAAGGAGCGTGATCTCTTGCTCAATGGTACTGAAAGGTGCGCTGTAAAATTGTACCCCAGAACATAACAGTGTTCTATATTTAACCTGTGGTGCTAGTCCTTATCTGCAGGTGCTTATCAGACTCATTCTTAAAACTTCAAAATAAATGTAAATATCCAGAAATTATCCTAGACCAGCTGAATCAAAATCACTCGGGAAGCACCTGAGCTTGTGAACTTTAAAAAAAGTTCAGGATTTTTGATGCCACATTTTGGTTGAAGATCTTTAGAGGTGTGCCACACAGTATGTCCTTAGCTGTATTTGGTTAAGTTACAGGGAAGCAGATTTTAGAAAAATAACTTTAAAAATCATATAGAACTACCCAGCGACGGAAATCCATTTTAAGGCAGTCAGCTCTCCATGGCTGGAAAAATAAAGGCAGAGGTTGGATTACCACCTGCTGGGAATGTTGTCTGAGGGCTCCCAAATTTAGTAAGTAGTTGGATCACCAGATATTTAAATGTTACTCCCAATTCTTAAGTTTCATTAGCCAAAACCTGCAATCACTCACTTACAATGGGTATTCACATTTTCAGGAAAAGTCATGATTTTGCCACAAGTACCATAATTATTTTGTTTCTAAAATTGGCTAGATCAAAGTAGCATTAATGGAATGTTGCCTCTGACATCAGTCTTACCAAGGGGAATACCTTTCCCTCCTCCTCATGCTTGCATGGAGGGACGGGACTCTTTCTTGCTCCTTGGTAGATGGAAGTGTGGAAACAAGCTCCATGAACCCTCATTCATTCCCCCTCTACACACAGATGTCTCATCTGATGAGTGATTTTGAGAGCAGGAACCCAGCACGTGTGGCCCAGCCCCTGGTACGTTCTCTCACCTTGAAAGCTGAATGGTCTCTGAATGCAAAAGAGGGCTCTATCCCTGGCAAGGCAGAGGTCTTCAGTTGCGTCCAGGCAGGAAGAGATTTTAGGGAGCCTGATAGGAGACCAAGTCAACTTTGCTCCCTACTCCAGCTTCACTGATAATAAAGCTGATATTTTGATATCTCTGACTCCCATGTCTTATTTCTCAATTTGTTCCAAAGTGAAGAGGGTAATAAGAGAGGTATCCTTAAGTTCCGTTATATTTTTGAAGTTGATAAACAACTATAAAGTACATAGTACTTCCGAAGTTACAAAAAGAACACAACAAAGAAAAGGCCCTCTGTCTTTACTGGCATAATTTGGGAATTCTAACTGCTAAATTGTCTATTTTTAGGAAACAATGACATTTTCCAAGTTTCTACTTTATTGAGAATAATCTTAGTCGTGATCTGCAGAAGTTGGTCCCGGGCAATTTGAAGAGAGATCTTCTTTATCTGTGATTTATGTGAAGAAAATAAAAGATTATTTTCTTATACAGTAAACTATTTTTTCTTATACAGTAAACTATTCCAGAAAATTATGTTAACATAACACGTGTTTTGTAGTTGTGTTTGCTACTTACTCAGCTAAACCAGGAAAAGATATAATAAGAACCAACAAGTCTTTACTATCAAGTATAAAGCCCTTAAATTCAAGTTTTGAACAAAGCTAACTTGGGCAAATGTATTGAAAGGGACAGTATGTGGCTCTATAAGACATCTGGCCAGTTTTAAACCCCTTTCTTTCCTTAAAATAAAACAAAATGGAGTGGATTTCAACATTCTAATTTTCATAGTTCAGGAACAATGTCTAACTACACAAAAGCTAGTTCTAAAATTTTTAAATAGGGGCACCTGGGTGGCTCAGTCAGTTAATAAGCATCTGTCTTCGGCTCAGGTCATGATTCCAGGGTCCTGGAATTGAGTCCTGCATCAGGCTCAGTGCTCAGAGGGGAGCCTGGTTCTCTTTCTCCCTCTGCTGCTCCCCCTGCTTGTTCTCTCTCCCTCTTTCTCTCTCAAATAAATGATTAAAAATCTTTAGAAATTTTTAAATATCTTTTAAGTACTATAGCTGAAGAAAGAATCTATTAAAAATAAAGCATGAAAACAAATCATCCCCAAGACAAAAACTCTTCTTTTTTAAATAGAAGACTTAAAAATTCCCTTCTGCATATTTAGTTTCTGAAAAGTTAAAAGCATTTTTGATGGGATACCTGGGTGGCTCAGGCAGTTAAGCGTCTGCCTTTAGTTCAGGTCATGATCTCAGGGTGCAGGGACTGAGCCTTAGTCAGGCTCCCAGCTCGGCGGGGAGCCTGCTTCTCCCCCACAACCCCCATTTGTGCTCTCTCTCAAATAGATTAAAAAAAAAAAGGCCACAATTATTTCTATATCCACTATTGCTTTAACAAACTGATCCCACGTTGTCATTTGGATGGAGTAAGAAATGTCCATTTATCAGGGCCGCCTGGGTGACTCAGTCAGTTAAGCGTCTGCCTTCAGCTCAGGTCATGATCCCAGGGTCCTGGGATCGAGTCCCACGTGGGGCTCCCTCCTCAGCAGGGAGCCCACTTCTCCCTCTCCTTCTGCTCATGCTCTCTCGCTCTCTCTCAAATAAATAAAATCTTCAAAGAAAATTTTCCATTGTCTACAGGAAATGTGACTTTCACACACACATACAAAATCAAAGTTAAAAAAAATCAAAGAACATTTGTTTTCAGTATTTTTTAAAAAGTGCCAAGCATCCTCTTACCTTCATAGGCTGTTCCACACCAAATACAATACAGATGTTCTTCTCTTAAATAACTGGTCAATATTTGCAATTTCTCCAGGACCTAGATATATAGGACATAGGCACATTAATAGTTCAAACTGAATAGAATCTTGGTATTCTGGTCTTTTGGATCCTGCCATATTAGCCCAAGGCCACAAATCTTCTGCTACTCTCTTAAGTAGGTACAAGAAGTGTGAAGGGCAGAGTATATTAAAACATGTCCCGGTTTATCAGCTACCCTGATATTTTCACAAGTCTGCCAGACACAAAGAGACCACTTGTTAACATTTAGAAAATAGGCTTGGGCTGGCTCTATTTTAATCAGCCTCCTTTAAAGACCCCTTCTACTTTCAAAGAATCTTCCTCCCCGGTGGGATGAGAGTGAACACTATTTCCCTTTGTCCCTAAAGTTCTTATTTAAGTTCTTCCAGCTAAGTGGAACATTGGTTTTTCAAATGGGAAATGTTTCCTACAAAATGCTCATATACAAATAACCACAGAAATATGATTCCTTTCTTGAATAATCTCCACTTCCTTTGAACTGGTTTTTCTTTTTTTTTTTGCTCTGTTTGTGGATAGAGGAGGGAGGTACTCCTATAGAATCACTTCCAGAAATTTAACAGTCAACAAGGTAGAAATTAACATAATTTACATTTGCAGCTCCTCCATCATCCAAATGAAAGCTGAGATGAGTGTAAACTGAAGCTAAAGGAAGAAATTATATAAAGTCTTGGTAAAGTTATAACGTCGTGGTTCCCAACAAGGGCTGATTTTTCCCTGCAGAGACATTTAGTGGTGTCTGGAGACATTTCTGGTTGTCACAGGGGGAATGTAACTGGCATCTGCTGTGTGGAGGCCAGGGCTGCTGCCTATGAGGCACAGAACCGCAGCCACCCCCCCCCCAACAATCACCCAGCTGAAAGCGTCAATGGTGCCAAGGCTGAGACCCCCTGGTCAATGAACTGGTGCCAAAACATACACTTAAGTCTTCACTCTTATATTCATCTTCATCTGGCTCTTTTTCTTCCTCTTCCTCTTCCTCAGTCTCCTCTTCAAGCCCCAACCAGTACCACGCTTCCCTCGGAACCTGAATGTTCTGAAAACGGGAGAATTATTCCCAATTAAACACAAGTATGTTCATGTCAACACGAATTCATATTCTTTCAACATTTACTGAGTATTGCCTCAAGAGTCAAGCACTGCGCTGTTGGAACCACGGGGATGAAGACCAACTTGCAATATTGTCTCCCAAGTTGCTGCCAGTCTAGTGGGGAAAAGAAGTCATGGGTATACGTAGTCTAATGGGTATAAATTAATACATCCAAGCTAGAAATCTTAAGTGTCATGACACAGACACAAAATCAATTGCTATGAGAATACAGAAAAGTGAGAGATGGCTTCCAGTGATCTATTTACATATGAGGGAAATTTTACAAACGTTTTTGAGACTTTAAATGAAGTCATTTTATTTTGATGGGAACATCAAAATAAAAAATAAGAGCAAAGTAAAATAAAAATAAAAGAAAAAAACAATTTTAAAAGCCACCGACATCTGAAACCGTCATCTACCATGATTTTACTAGTTAGGGACGCATGAGGTACTGAATATGGACTAAAAACAGGCTATTCTGGTTAATCAAATATTCTGGTGAACAGGATTTCCACACGCATCAGCTCTGAGTAACAGATACTCAAATAAGCAGAGAACAATTAAATACAAAAACGCTACTGGACGCTTACTCGGTAATTCAGACCACCCCGGTTCCTGCAGCGGACAAGTTATCCTGAGTATCAATCATCAAAGATCAGTAGTGCATGTTAAATAAAAGCTTTATTGGGTAGCAGGCTAGATACAGTGGGCTGGGAGTTCTTTTCTTTCTTTTTTTTTTCTAATTAGAGGGCAAATCACACTGGGTGTGAAAAAAAGTGTTCCAAATTGAATGCTTGCCTTCTGAGTATCCAACTGCCAGCAGGCTTGCTGGCTTCTCCTCAGGTCCCCTTCCAGCTTCACTTCATCATGCTTATGTTTAAATCGCAGTCTAAAAAAAAAATAAACAAATCAAAGCAAATCACTCAGTCAATCACAGTCTCACTGAAAGAAGACAACAGTCCACTAAGAGTCTGTACTCTTTACCCATTTTACATGTCCACCTTCTGGAGAACATACCCCAGGAAAGATAAGATGAAACCCAACCTAGAGCAAGTACAAGGTGTTACCGAAACTGCTCAGCAGCTGTTTCTTCAGCTTGGTTTTGCATGTGAATCTTTCTCCTGTAGCTTTCTAATTTTTCCTCTGCTTTCCGTTTCAGTAATGCCTCATGACCAAGACCACTTTTCCCTGTTCAAACGGCAAACTCTGCTGAGGAGCCTGCTGGCTTCACTCTTGAAAACATGGCAACTGACATATTTGCAAATGACACACAATTCTAATTGGAGGACAATCACTTAAAATCATTTGACATGAATGACAGGAGAAAACACCAGAGATTTTTTTCCCCCCTAAACCCAAACACACAATTTGATTTTTACAAAGATCATTAGTCTGATCTCATAAGATAGTCACGCCATATAAAATTTTTTAAATTGGGAAAACAGTATCAACTGTCATACTTTCATTTAAGTATAATGAACAAATAAAATATATTTTTTTCTCTTTAATTCATCCAAAGTATTAAGAAGAACACTAAATGGATAAATATGTCTTAGAATACTTTGAGGACATTTCAATGGACAAAAGTAGCTTTGCATTTTTAGTGGTCACTACAATTTTTTCCCATAGTCTTATGATTTAAATTTTATTTTACACTCAAATTTTTATTTTTTAGTTTAAAAGATTTAGAAGTTTAAGAAACATCTTACTGAGGGCTTCTTATGACAAGAACTATAACAGTGTTACCATTAAAAAGCATTTAGTAAACAAATATATGTGCTAGATGGAAGCGTAAGTTATTATTACTGGTAAATATGCTCAAAAATAATTATATACCTGTTTTGAGGTTGAGAGGAATTGGCTCAACAATACCATCTCCTAAGAAAAGAGAACAAAACACACAAACTATTTTAGAAACTCTTCTGCAAACTATAGGTGAGCATGGTATGCAATGTTACAATGTTCTATACGTACCCCTTCTAGCTTCAGTGCCACTCGAACCTGAAAACTGACTATACTCTATAATCAACTACCTCCCTTGCCTTCAGATACCTGCTCCTTAGTAAGGCTGACCCATAGCCTCCTATGCCCTTGGAAGGTAGTTTCCAGAAGTAAAAACACTGATACTCTATGTTCCAGATGGCGCAGCCTCCAGAGAAAGCAAAACCTTGCTAGGTGAGGATCAAATTCATTACAATAAAGAGAAGATGAGGAAGACAGCTTACTACAAACACGTGGCCTCTCCATCTTAATCAACAGTCTCACCTTCTAAAAGGGAAGCGGGAATTGAGCTTGTCCCACCAGGTGCTCATTTAGGCAGCTGCCACAGGTACAGAGCAAGCAGGGCAGTCCTGCCATTCTCCTCAATGTCACTTCACTGTCCTTTGGCCATTGCACTCCTCAACCCTTCTCTCGTCACCATTCTTAGCTGCTGCCTTCATTTAAGTCTTGCCCATCCCAGATGTTAGCGCCTTTAGCTGGGCTAACAGGTAGCTCTTGACGGCAAATGATTGTCTAAACTGGCATAGGAAGATGAAAGTTCTCCATATGCTTGTTAGCATATGAAAGACTAGCTAAGTTGTTTTAATTTCAGTGTAGCTGGATAAAGAGTTGTCTCTGGTACTTATCAATAGATCACCATTTGGTGGTCAGGAACACTTGTTTCTTTCTTCTCTCTCTTTCTTTCTCTCTTTCTTTCTTTTCTTGTTTTTTTTAAAGATTTTATTTATTTATTTGTCAGAGAGAGAGAGCACAAGCAGGCAGAGTGGCAGGAAGAGGCAGAGGGAGAAGCAGGCTCCGTGCAGAGCAAGGAGCCCAATGCAGGACTCGATCCCAGGGCCCTGGGATCCTGATCTGAGCCGAAGGCAACTGCTTAACCAACAGAGCCACCCAGGTGTGCCAGGAACACCTATTTCTGTCCAGATGGAACTTACCACTCTTGCCAAGGGCCTGACCACTTTTATATCCCATCTTTTGGAGCAGAGCAAACCCTTTGTTTTCAGAGCCTAGTGCATTCTTCAACCCAATGTCACGTCTTTCTTGTTCTTCTTCTTTTAAACTCTTCTGCCTATTTTTCAAATTAGCTTCCTGTTGCTTTTCTTCTTTTCGACGGGCTTCTCGGATCTGCCTCAGCATTGGCAATCCTGGTCTGATGTCTTGTCTGAAGAATAAGGGAAAAGGGGATTTTGGATGAGTACAAAAAGTTTTCTCATAACTTTGCTACTTACTCATTTGACACTGCTTAAAAGTTCAATACCAGGGCGCCAGGGTGGCTCAGTGGGTTAAAGCCTCTGCTTTCGGCTCAGGTCATGATCTCAGGGTCCTGGGATCGAGGCCTNCGGGTGCCTGGGTGGCTCAGTGGGTTAAAGCCTCTGCTTTCGGCTCAGGTCATGATCTCAGGGTCCTGGGATCGAGGCCCGCATCGGGCTCTCTGCTCAGCAGGGAGCCTGCTTCCTCCTCTCCCTGTCTCTCTGCCTCTCTGCCTACTTGTAATCTCTCTCTCTGTGTCAAATAAATAAATAAAATCTTTAAAAAAAAAAAAAGTTCAATACTACCTCTATGGTCACCTTTGTTATTATTGGTATTAGAACATAATCAGTAACCTCTGAGAATGGCTGTTTTAATAAAAATAATGAAGGCTGGTGCCAGATTGTAGGAAACTAAAGGAAGTACAGAGTTGAAGAAATAGTAATTTTACACTAATTTTTCTAGGATGTTGGAAATAATAAAGAGCAAAGTTGAATACTAGCTAAAAAGACAATAAGATAAAATAAAGCAGAAGAGAAATTTCCTTGAAAGAGGAGAATGACAAGAATCAAGGGCAGAAGTCAATGTGTAGCATTAAAAGGGAAATAAAGGCTCCTAGTATCTTTGTATGTAAATGTAGGAGATGTTTCCATAAAGCAATAGAACTAACCTTCCAAGTCGCATTTAAAATCAACATCATTACTTAGGAGTCTCCTACATACCATTACATGAGGTGCACACATTTACTTACTGGACATTAATGAAGGAATCAGACATATAGTCCTCTTCTTCTGCCATGTTCAACTTCATATGGCAAAAGTATCTACAAATCAAAAAGAATAAAGTAACGATACCTATTATTTTAGTTTATAATGGAAACAGACCTTTCTCTGCAGCTCTCCCACACATTCAAGTGCTTCCTGGCATCGTTCTGTGTGAAGCTTCCCAATAACTCATTCTCTTCTACCCCAAGCCTCCTTCATCCCCTATTATTTCCAAATGAATGTCCCTACAGTCTGCCCATTCCTGACTTCTTATAAACCTCTGCCAAGCCTCCCTCTACAATACCCCTCATTTTCCCTATAGTTAAGGCATTTCTTTCTCACCTAAACTATTACAACAACTTCCTAACTGGTCTCATTGCCTTAGGATTCTTCTCTTCCAGTCTGTCTCCTACATGCTCTCCAGAGTGGTTTATTTATTTTTTTTAAGACAACTTTTTTTTAAGCTTATTTTTTAGTAATCTCTACACCCAACGTGGGGCTTGAACCCACAACTCCGAGATCAAGAGTCATGTGCTCTTCCCACTAACCACTAAGCCAGCCAGTTGAACCCAGAGTGTTTAAAACAAAAACAAAAACAAAAAACATAAGTCAGGTCATTTAACCTGTTTCAATCCTTCAATAAGCTTTACCCTGTAGGCACTAGAGGACCAGTCACTTTAACATGGTAGCAAGAGGGCTCCTTCATAGTCTGACCCCTGATGCTCTTTTAGGATTCGGTGGTCAAGTCATAGGGGCTTCTCATTGCCCTCTGAACATACTACGGACATTTCCTTCCTTCTGGGCCTAGGCGACCCTCCTTCACAAAGTCTGTCCTGACCATTCCAGGTGCTGCTCTATAGCACTCCACGTCCAAGCTGCTCCTTTGGAACTTGATACAGTTAACATCTCACTTACACGGAAACATTTTTGAGGAGAGTTTCCATCCAAAATAGTTAAAATCATGTAATCATTTACTTTTAGAGGGATAAAATAATTATCAAGAAAAAGTGCATCTCAAACTTTATTATGTATAGGAATTGTCTCAGGATCTTCTTAAAATCCAGAGTCTGATTGTGAGCTACAGCCCTAAGTTCTGTATTTCTCATAGGCTCCCAGATGATACCAATGGCATGGGTTCAGTGGCTAGTTACCAAGGGTAGTCATTTGTTGCATTGCACACATGCTCTTTTTACCTGCATCCTTTCCTTTGGGAACCCAGCCCTCGGCTCTCCATGTGGTTCTAGTGGAGGGTGGCAATCTCAGTACTCTGTACTGGGGACTCCCAATTCTGGTACACTATGTCCCAGCAACAGAGGAGGTAACGAACTAACCAGGGCAGATAAGCATCTCTTTCCTTAGATGATATGAATATACAGATTGCGGGGGAAAAGAGATCTCTTCACTGGGGTTTCTGAACTGGAAGTATGTGAAGCTGGGCTCCAAATGGCCACCTTCCTGGCCATATGAAGAGATTCTATTCTGCAGAATGAAACCAGATAGAAAAAATGGACAAAGATTGTACTAAAAGCAGTGAGCTCTAATTCTAGTTCCTAAAACCCTGATTTTTATAGCTCTTTCTTTGATGTTGTGATCTAACATTCTTCCGAGCTACAAGGGCAAGTAAATTTCCTCATTACTTAAACTTAGAATAGGGATTCTGTCAACTGCAACTGACAGTTCGGACAATTACACTAGATGGAAAAACTATTACTGTACTGTTTTTGTTTGTTTGTTTTTATAATTTTTTAAATGTATTCTTTCTAATCAGGCTGTAAACTCCCCAAACAAGTTTCCTACCGCTGTGGCCCAAACACCATAAATTCTAAATGTCTAGCTATGATAAAAACAAGAAGGGTTTTTACTTTGTGATTTTGTAATAATAGAACACTTTTCTCCCTAGGTCATCATGTCTTAAAACAAATGTATAGATAATGAATTTTTATGAGGCAAACACTCTTGTAACCAAGTGATAGCCTCCAAGATGGCCCCCAATGCTTCTTGCCTCTTGGTTTTCCACATCCTTGTGCAATCCCCTGCCACACTGACCAGGATTGACCTGTAACCTTTAGAGTATTGTGGAAATGACGGAGAGTGACTTCTTGGTCATAAAAGACACTATAGCTCTTAGATCACTCTAACTCTGGTTAGATTACTCATTTAAAGAAAGTCAGCTGTCATGCAGTGAGGACACTTAAGCAGCTCTATGGAAAGGTCGACACAGGAAGAAGACCTGAGGCCTCCTGTTCACCACCATTACAAACTTGGGAGCCACGTGATTGAGATATCTTAGAAACAGAGCCTCAAGCCCCAGTCAAACCTTCAAATGTTTCAGCCTGGACTAGCATCTACACTACATCTTCTTAAGAAAGGCTGAGCTAAGTTAAACTACTAACAAATTCCTGACCCATAGAAACTGTGAGATAAGTGATTATAGTTATTTCAAGCTGCTAAATTTTGGGATAACTTATTATACAGTAATAGATAATATAACCAACCCATCACCCATATCACGACCCTTGTCAGCTACCAAGGAGTCCTCTTTGTCCCCTACCAATTGTATTATTTCCTCACTTTTCTTCATAGTTTCGTCAGCCAGGTGTGCATCCTTAAACATTATCATTTTTTATTATAATAAGTTAAAAATATATAAGATTATACATAACATTTGTGGTTAATTCACCCACTGTCTCTAAACTTCAAAATTTCCATTTCTAGTAACAGTATTTTTAAACATAATGGTTTAGCGCCTACTGGGTATCTCAAACATCTTTATCCCATTTAATCACTAACAACCCTATAAGGTAGGAATAGTTAATCCAGCTTTTTAGTTCGAGAAACTAAGGCTCAGTATGGCTAAATGACTTGCTCAACACCACAAAAAAGTTCAGGTCTTAGTGCTCTTGCTATCGCAAACAGGGTTAGATTATGTTTAAGGGACCCGCTTAGCTCTAAAGTGTTAGGCAAATGTGAAAGGGGGTTCCAGTTTTTCTTTGAACTCCCCCTTTGTGGGTACAATATACTTGAGCATCATCCATTCGCATCAAGCAGAAGGATAAACTTCGTAAAGCGATAATCCAGGCACCGATGACACAGTAACAGCAGTGGAAGTGATTTGAAGCGGTCGGATTCTGGGTCTATTTTAAAGGTAGAGCTAACGAGACTGGCTGATAGATCGGAAGCGGTGTGTCAAAGAGCGATGTCAAGGATTACTTCAAGGCTTTTGGTCTGAATACCTGGAATAATGGAGTTACCAGTTTTTGAGAGTGGTAAGACTGTAGTAGGTCTGGTTCGGATGAGGTTTGTTTTGTTTCGGCAGAGAGCGGGAGGGGAGGCGGCAACAAGAATGCTGCTTCAGACCAACGGAGGATCCCATTACACATCCAAGGGGAGAGAAGGGCTAAGCAGCTGGACCTACAGTAGACACCTAACCAAAAAAATCCGCCGTCCTCCCCACCCCCACCCCGGGGACTGCTGATTCCTCCCTTCTCGCGTCCATTCCAGCTGCAAAGATCCCGCGGACGCGACGACTCCCGAGTGGGCATGTAAGTGATGGTGTGATGGGATAGTCACAACAGGCGCACAGCCCACCACCTTTTACCATTCTACCTGGCGTCCCCGCCCCCTTACCTGGCCGCTCTGCTCTCCCTGGGCCGGCTCCAGAGAGCGCGCGCTGCGCATGCGCCCACCTACCGGCCTGGGACGTCTGAGCCTCAGGTCCCACCTGAGTTTCTTAGCCAGCAATCAGTTGGAAACCTGTGGCAGGCGGGACTAGAAGGATGTCATTAGTACGCTTGCGCAAGACCAGACTTCTGCGCATGCGCTATCCTTTCGTTTCCTGGCGGCCGGAGTGCGGGAGGCGGGGCATCCGGGTCGTTTGGCAGATGCTTCTGGCTCCGGAACTCAGCTGTTCTGCACCTGCCAGAGTAAGAGGTGAGGCTACCCGCGTTTGCCGCCAAAGCATGCACGGTGACACGCACACACACCCCTGTCCCCCCGTACGTTTTCAGAGGGCTGGAGAGGAAAATGGAGTTAGTAATGAACATTTTCCTTTCTCAGTGTCCGAGCTCGGTTCCGGGCCACCGTCACCTACGGTTGACCGTCCGAGGGGCCCCGGTGAGGCCTGCGGCGGCCTCTTGCATTTCCCCGAGGCCCGGCGCTGAGCTGCGGTGGTCCTCCGAGTAGTCGAGTCAGCCCAGACCTGCAGCGCGCACATCTGCCGGCTGCATTTCCCCCAGCGCTGGGGTTGCCGCTGAAGCTTCTGCCACGGGGATGTGGCCTCCCTCACCCCACCCCCCAGGAAGGCTTTCGGACACTTCCAATGTGACATCTTTATGCCGGAAGTTTTGACGTCCTCCTGGGCCAGGGGAGGGTGAGGGTGCTGTGCACCGAGCAGTGGGCTAGAAAAGAGGAGGGTGGATGGAGGATGGATTGATTGTCAGGCCCAGCCGGGGTTTGATCTTGGTGCTTACGTTTTACCGTTTATGGAATAAGTTAATGACATGTGTTTTGCTATGCATTTTTCTTCTGGAGTAATGCCTTATTTGCTGTGTATATATACATTTACATATATGTATGTTTGCTGTGTGTGTGTGTGTGTATATATATATATATATATATATATATGTATTTTTTTTTTACATAATCTCTATGCCCAACGAGGGGCTTGAACCCACGACGCGGAGTTCAAGAGTCGCAGGCTCTACTGACTAAGCCAGCCAGATGCCCTGCTATTTACAAAATTTATTTTAATTTTCCTCTTGTTCCTTTGTTCATTCTTCCTCACCAAGCATGACTTTCATTTATGCTTGTTTTATTTTACGCTGGTCCTTTAGAATTAGTTTCTTGGGTTTTACCTCAAAGAAATTATGTAAATTCCCCAAAGTGAAATGAAAAGTAAAGCCATACTTTCTTCTTTCATACTTTCATACTTTGTTAGTGGTTACATTCATTAAGCTTGACTTTTAACATTAAAAATATCCTTACAAGTATTTCTTAATTTCTTCAGGTGTGACTTTTAAACTTCAGTAATGGAGCTAGCCCACAGTTTATTGCTAAATGAAGAAGCTTTGGCTCAAATCACTGAAGCAAAGAGACCAGTTTTTATCTTTGAATGGTTGAGATTTCTTGATAAAGTCTTGGTTGCTGCCAACAAGGTATGGTATTGGTTTTTTTTTTCTTTTTCAGTTGGGTTTACATAATGAAGAGTATTATATATTCATGATCTATGATAAAACAAGCATTATGTTTTGGAAAGGTTGTGGGGTCACTTATGGAACTGAGAATTTAACACTGGAATAGTAATTTTTGTCTGTTCTTTCTCTGTTTTGTCGCAAAAGCTGAATCTTGTTTGAACCTAGCTCTTTGCCTACTTCATGTCTCTACCTCGACAGCTGAATGTAACTGGAGAAAACTATGATTATATGACTGCCGTCATTCAAAATTCATTTATCTCCAGCTTCAAATGGTCCCTCAATGCTATCTAGCAATCCCAGTATCTTAACTTATCTCTCTGAGGAATTATAATAGGGTTTTTTTTTCCTTTCTGTTTTCTTCTTTCTACACAGTCTATTTTATCCTAGTTGCTTTTCCTTATATGTATGTTTTATTTTCTGTCTTTAATATTAGATACTTTCCTCAAATACCTGATGATGTTTGGCTTCTGTTCACATTTAAGAATGAGTAGTAAGTTCCCTGGCCGAGATGAAGTTCATTAACTGTGCTTCATTGTAGGCTAGCCCTGTTGTTTGAGGAACCCCTGACATTGGTATCATAGGTGTCTCGTAGCTACTCATTTCCTGGAAGAGACATTTCTACTCTAGTGTCCTAGGGTGTATCACCAGCTGCCTAGATTCTAGGAATTGGAGAAGGCTAGGGACTTCAATGTCCAGTATGTAAACTTCCACTGAATCACCCTGTCTTCAGTGCAGCTTTCCCAGCTCACAGCTGTGCTTGAGCTCCCTAAGTCCAGAACGATGGAAAGATGTATGAGAGTCTTACAGCTTCTAGACTCAACCATTTCCTCTAGCTCTAGGCACAACTTCACTCCCTCTTCCAAAAGCACCTAGAGCTTCAAAGAACACAACAAAACATGAGCTTTATGGGATTCTGTGTTGTAAGTTGGGTCTCTTCTTAGCTTTCCCTATTGTGGAGATACCTCACCTCTACATTTTCTGTTGATTGTTTTACTGTTTTCTTTGCTCTTGTAGATTTGTGCTTTTTGGGGGGGTACCCTTTAGTATAGTTTTAGTAGTATTTCTGGAGAGACACAGCTAATATATGAATTCATTTACAGTCCTTAGCTCAAAGCTTCTATATTCTCTTAAACCCCTTCTAAGTGAGAATTTGTTGCCTACATTTCACTGAAATGGATTTTGTCCAGTCGTCAGTGACCTCAGATTCTTCCCACCCGTGGTCAGTATTCTGTCTTAGTTGACCATCAGCAGCTTTTGATATAGTTGATCCTCTACCTTGAAGCACTCTATTTTTTATTTTGTTGTGCAGTTGAAAAATACAAAAGTATATGTAGGTATTTATTCCTTCAATGATAGCATAATCTTATGATTTTTATTACCATCTATACAATAATGACTCCGAGATACCCAACTACCTCTTTCTGTCTTAAACGGCATCTCAAAATTAACGTACTGAAAGCCAAATTCTTGATTTCCCCATCCCAAACCTGTCCCTTCCCTAGTGCTCATATTCTCAGGAAATGACCATTTCTTCCTTCCAGTTGCTCAGGTCCTAGACCTTAGAGTCATTCTTGACTTCTCTCTTTTTCTCAAACTTCACATCATACTCATCAGCAAGTCCTATTGGTTGGACCAATAGGTCCAAATATGTCCAGAATTCAATTATTGGTCACCATTGCCATTGTTCCCACCTTCATCTCTCATCTGGATTATTAGGGTAGCTTCCTAAGTCTCACCATGTTCCAGCCATATACCTTGTAGAGTGTTCTTTGTTCAGTGTTCAGAATGTGCCTGTTAAAACGTTCTGATTGCATTCTTCTTGTGCTTCAAGTTCCTACTTAGAGTGACATAAAAAATTCTTACAGTCGTGTGTAAGGGGCTATACAATCTGGTCCCTTCTACCCTTCTGACTTCATCTAGATCCACTACTTCCTCTCTCTGACTCTGTTACAGCCAAACTGGCCATCTTGCTGTCCTCAGCTAAACAAGCTTCCACCTCAAGGCCTTTGCTCTTTTTCTCTCTGCTTGGAATATTTTTCTTGCAGATGTCTGCATAGCTCACACCTTCACTTCTTTTCAGAGAGGGCTTTTCTTACTAATCTGGACAAACAGACCTCACACTATTTATTTGTTTATTTGGTAAACTCTGTCTTTCCCGACTAGAATATAAGCTCATAAGGGCAGACTTTGTTGTGTTCACTATTCCATAGTGCGTGGCATATAATAAGTGCACAAGCAGCATTTCTTGAATGAATGAATGAACTCTCAGTATTAATTATGAGTATATCCGAATTTTTCTTTTTATGCTGTCTACAGCTCTTAAAGTTTCTTTCAGTTTCCTTCAGTGACCTATAACTTACGAACTACTGACTTTGCTTAGCAAGGGCATGCATCCTTGCTAGGTTCTAAGACTTCAGTTGTTCACATGCCCAATATTTTACATCCTTTGTTGGTTTCTTAGTAAGTTGGTGTGGAAACTTTTTGAATCTAGAGTAGTCACTTTTATTGGTAGCTAACTTTTTGACAGTGGAGGGGAACAAAGCATAATATTTAATCTAGGAAAGAATGGTTCATTTCTTTTTTTTTTTTTTTTAAAGATTTTATTTATTTATTTGACACACAGAGAGAGATTACAAGTAGGCAGAGAGGCAGGCAGAGAGAGAGGAGAGAGGAAGAAGCAGGATCCCTGCTGAGCAGAGAGCCCGATGTGGGCCTCGATCCCAGGACTCTGGGATCGTGACCTGAGCCGAAAGCAGAGGCTTTAACCAACTGAGCCACCCAGGCGCCCAAGAATGGTTCATTTCTTATCAAACTTTTCCTTATCTTGAAAATTTTCACTTATGGTTTTATGCCTAATGTAATCTAGATTTTAACTGTTCAGTATTTTTTTTATTTTGATTAAAAAGTAACAAAGGCACATATAAGAAAAAACTAATAATGTTCTTTATGTTTTATAACAGACTGATGTAAAGGAAAAACAGAAAAAACTTGTTGAACAGTTAACTGGATTAATAAGTAGTTCACCTGGACCACCTACACGAAAATTGTTAGCTAAAAATCTTGCAGCTCTTTATAGCATTGGGGATACTTTTACAGTTTTTCAAACACTTGATAAATGTAATGACATTATCAGAAATAAAGATGACACTGCAGCCTACTTACCAACAAAACTGTAAGTATTTACTGTGATGTTTTGTTGTTTTTTTTTTTTTTAGAGTAACTTATCTTAATAAGGGACCACTGACCATAAAGACCCTCAGGTCGGTGGAACCTGCGGCATGTTGCTTGACAATGAAAGCTCTAAGTAGGTGTGGGGAAGGGGTTCTTCTATAGTCTGTATTTCATCACCCCTGGGACTTTTAGAAATTACAAAGAATTGGTATGGTGTCAGCAATTTGCACAGAGGTCTTTTGGTAAATTTGGATGGAGAGAATATTCTTGGCTGGGATAGAAAGAAAAGTAAAGAATTTATAGGTGATGGGATTGAGGCAGGACTGGGTAAACTAGCCCATAGGCCAAATTTAGGCTGCTGCCTATTTTGTAAATAAAGTTTAATTGGAATACAGACATCCCCATTTCTTTAGGTGGTAGCTGCTATCATGCTCTAGTGGCAAAATTGAGTAGCTGAGACAGATACCATTTTGCTTGCAAGTTTACTGACCTTTAGATTAAGGCCTTACCCAACTCCTGGCCTATACTTGTGGTTGGGTTGTGGACATTTTCAGAGCAAGTCTTAAGGATAATGGCTATAGGGTATATCCTATGAAAGGGTCAAATAAGAAAACCAGCAGTTATAGTACAGTGAGGAGTACTGTCAAGGGGAGAATAACTCACCTGTGGTCTAAGGAGAGAGCAGTGTCAAGGAAGGCTTCTTAAGGAAGTATTGGCCAAAGATCAAAAACAGGGAAGGACATGTGGTGGTTAGTCAAATAAGTGGTTAAGATGGGAAGATGGATGTCATAGGCCAGGGATTGGCAAACTTTATGAAAAAGGGCAAGGTAGTGACTGTTTCTGGCTTTGTGGACTATCCATCTCTGTCACAACTACTCACCTCTGCCTTAGACTGTGTGTAAATAAACTAGCTGTGTTCCAGTGAAACTCTATTTACGAAAACAGGTGGCAGGCTGGATGATGGGCCAGATTCAGCCTGCAGGCTGTAGTTGACAAACCTATTTTCTAGGCGAAGGATATGTCTCATTGGGAGCAAAAGTAGGTTCTTTATACTTTATTTACAGTGCTTTTCAGAAAGATGGAAAATAGAGGAGGAAACAGGTCATGAGGGGAACTGGATGCGCTGATTTGCAGTAGAGGGGGAACATCCAAGGGACAGTGTGTAGTAGGTAGTTTGAAGTTGTGGTCCGGATTTCAGAGGTCTGAGTTGAGAATGTAGTTTTGGCAAGTAGAGTGGAGATTAGGAACCCTTTGGTATAGATAAAGTTACCTAGGAAGAGTTACTGTTTGGGAACAGAGGATAACCAAGGATGCATCTCTAGAAAGCCACGCAAGGGGCCTGGACCAGTGTAATAGCTTATAGAGGAGAGGGGGAGATTATTCTGAACCTGGACACTGAATTTTAGGTCTGTTTTCAACAGCACAGGTATGTTGTGATTAGATTTTGTTTTGTTTTGAATAGATGTAGATCTCAAAGGTTTTAGAAGAGATTAAAGAGTCCTAGTGCTTTCTAGTTTATTTTGGAATTTGAAGCTATGTTAATACTTAGATGGTTTAGTTCTCCACCACTTAGGAAATCCACACATCACTTTCTCTTTCTGCTTAAGTAGAATTTATTATATATTCCTCATTATTCATATGTATTTCCAGTGGATTCATGGGTTTTGTTTAGGAATTCTCTAAATATTCTGGCATGCGACCTCAGTCCTTTTTAGTTTTGTTAGCAGCCTGGAAAGTATTGAAAAAAGCATAGGAGTTAGAGTCAACCAGGTGAAGGTTGTTTCCCTGATTTTACTGTTTATTACATATGTGATAGTGAAGTGAGTGGATTTAATATCTCTGCCTCAGAGTAACTTGCTCAGGATACATAGCAGGTTCTAGGACTCAGTCACAGATCTGCCAAACTTCTAGGATTACTCTCTTCACTCCTATCCTGTGCTCCTGCCTCTACGCTAAACTCACAGCTACTCACTTAATCTACTATTCATACAACTAATGATGGAGTGGTTTCCTCTGTCCTGAAGAGATAGGCTTCTGTTACATTTCTTTTTCTGTGTAGCCAAATGTTCCATGAAAGCCATTTGGATTAAATTTTACAAGTAATTGTTTACTATTATTTGTATATTAAAAGGCAGGAACTGTGAGCAATAAAAAAATGCGTAAGATAGATTCCCTGTTTCCAGATTTTACATTTCCATTGGTAGGATAAGATATACAGATTTATTTATATTTATTTATATTTATTTTTTAAGTGGGCTCTTTGCCCAACATGGGGCTTGAATTCATGACCCTGAGTGGATCAAGAGTCATGTGCTCTATGGACTGAGCCAGCCAGGCCCCCAAGATATACACACTTAAATGGTCAAGTTTGAATACAGTAAATAATTTTTATCAAAATGAGTGGTTAACATTAAATGTTATATGTAATGAGAGAAGAGGAGGAATCATTGTAGATTGACATAATTTGGAAAGTCTTTTTTTTTTAAAGATTTTATTTATTTATTTCACAGAGGGAGAGAGATCACAAGGAGGCAGAGAGAGCAGGCAGAGAGAGGGGGAAGCAGGCTCCCCGCCGAGCAGAGAGCCTGATGTGGGCCTCGATCCCAGGACCCTGAGATCATGACCTGAGCCGAAAGCAGAGGCTTTAACCCACTGAGCCACCCAGGCGCCCATAATTTGGAAAGTCTTCATGAAAGGAAGACTTGGGTTTCTTTCCGAAGGAGGGGTAGGATTTAATATGTGAATATGTATTTATTCTCTTATATTCCTAACAAGAATACAGTTTGATTAACCATAGTTGTTGTGATTATAAAGAATAAACAAGGTGTTTTTGAAAGTTGAGAATTAAGGATTTGTAGCCAAAAGCATCCTGTACCAATACAAATTAATTTCTGAAAATGAGAAAGGTATCATGAAATTGTATTATTAACCTGAGCATTGACCAGTGAAAAAAATCACTTCTTACAGGGCTGCAGTGGCTTGTGTTGGAGCATTTTATGAAAAAATGGGGAGAATGTTAGGAAGTGCATTTCCAGAGACAGTGAATAATCTTTTGAAATCTCTAAAAAGTGCAGAGGTAAGTTTTACAACAAATATTATTTAAATGTTTTGCTTTGGGCGGGAGTTAGATGTCAGTAAAAATACATGTTTGCCTTTTTTTCTCTCACTGTGGTACTCATACTGCTTAGCAAGAAGGTAATTTAAGATTATTACTTGCAAAAAAAAATTACCCCTTCTTTAATGTATATTACCTTATATTTCAGTGAGAAGGGACAGAATGCTTTTCCTTGGCAAAAATTGGTTTATCTATTTTTAGGTAAAAATATTTAAGTAAAAGAAAATATTTAAATTATTTTATTTTTAAAAAATTTAGGTAAAAATAGGTAAAAAATTACCTATTTTGCCATTTTATTTTTGTGCCATAGCTAATGTACTAGTTTCCTAGGGTTGCCTTGGGTAATAAATGACCACAGTGACTTAAAACAACAGAAACTTGTTGTCTCACAATTCTGGAAGTAAAAATCCAAAATCAGGGTCTTGGCAGGGCCATGCCACCAAAGACTCTTGGGAAGAATCGTTCCTTGCTTTCTTCACTTCTAGTGGTTGCTGACATTCCTTGGCGTTCTTGGTATTCTTTGATTTGTAGATGCACTTCTAATTTCTGCCTCTGTTGTTACACAGTATTCTTCCTGTGCATCTGTATTCCGCCTCCAAATTCTTCTCATCTTATAAGGATACCAGTGATTGGATTAGGGCCCACCCAAATCGAGTATGACCTTGTCTTTATTTAATTTCTTATTTCCAAATAAAGTCATGTTCACAGGTAATGGGGCTTAAGACTTGAATGAATCTTCTTGGAGGACACTGTTCAACCCACAGCAGCTAAAACTGAGTAAAAATAGTCTTATTTTGTCATGTCAATTTGGTGTTACTTCTGAAGGTTCCTTATCAACTTGGTGTTCACTAAAACTAGACCAAGCCCTGGACTCCCACTGTCCAATTCCTTCATCTCAGAAAGCTGAAGATTTCTTGGACAACACTTCTTCTGTGTACTATTTGCCTATTCATTTATTATAAAACAATGACTGAGGACATATTGTCGGGTAGTAAGCATATAAACATGAACAAGGCATGGTCCCTGACCTCTTAAAAGCTTATAATCTAGTGGAAGAGATCTGTGTTTGAATGAGTGTACTCTAAGAAATATGAACCAAGTACTGTAAGAGTATGAAAACAAGTCTGAAGTAGTTATAAAAGATGAAGGCTTAGTATATCTTTGTGACAGGTTTTTTAAATGGATGGTTCTTCTTTTAGATGGTTTATATTACTTCTTAACTACTTTGTGCTTACCCATTCACATTCTGGAAGTTTGGACCCTTGAGATGTAATATTGAAGTTTTTAAAATTGTTTTCATGTTCTCATTAAGTTGTAGTTCATGTTGTGGAAACATTAGGATATGTTTTCTTGTGGTAACCTTATTTCTCAGCAAGATATTATTTAATTGAAATTAATAATTCTTACCTTTCAGGTACTTTCTAGGATTCTTTATTTTATTTTACTTTATTTTATTATTTTATTTTATTTATTTTATTTTATTTTTCATTACTTACTGTTTACAGTGTGTAAAGGTAAGACTATGAGATCATGAAGCCCAGAAAACTTTTGTGTTTTGGTATGTTCTTGTTTAAACATGGAACTTGTTTTACAACATAGTTTTAAGTTTTGATTTATGTTCACGTCTAGTCTCAAGGGCGAAGTGAAATCTTAATGAGCCTACAGAAAGTTCTGAATGGACTGGGAGGTGCAGCAGCTTCCTCTCATCGTGATATTTACAAGAATGCCAGGTCCCTCTTAACCGACAGGTCAATGGCTGTTCGATGTGCAGTTGCCAAGGTCAGTACTCGGCTGATTTATAATGCTATTCTTTTTCCTGCTTCCTCTTAAACAGTGAATTTTTTCTTTTAAAGTTTTAAAATGTGATAGCATACTTTTTGTTCCCCTGGATTGGTTTCAATTTGTACAATTATATACAAATGGAACCATGTGGTATGGGCCCTCTTTCTTTGGTCTGGTTTGTTTTACTCAGCATAATTACCTCGAGATTCATCTATATTGTTACATGTGCCACTAGTTCATTTCTTTTCATTGCTGAGTAGTATGTCATTGTGTGGATGTACGACAATTAGTTTATTCCTTTATCTGTTAAGGACATTTGAATCACTTCCAGTTTAGGCTATTGGGAAAAAACTATGAACATCTGTGTACAAGTTTTTGTGTGAACACATGCATTATTCTACCTAGATAAATACCTAGGATTGGAATAACTGGATTGTACGATAGATGTATATTTCACTTTTTTAAAAAATTGCCACACTATTTTTCAAAATACTCGTACCATTTTACATTTCAGCCAGCAACATATGAGATTTCTAATTCCTCCACGTCCTCATTTGGTATTGTCAGTCTTACTCATTTTCGCCATTCTAATAGATATGTACCCATATCTCATTGTGGGTTTAGTTTATATTTCCCTAATGACTAATGATGAGCATATTTTCACATGCTTATTGCCATCCATATCTTCTTTGATGAAGAATCTGTTCAAATCCTTTGCCTATTGTTTTATTGAGTTATTTGTTGTTTTTTTTTAAGATTTTATTTATTTATAAAGAGAGAGCACAAGTAGACAGAGCGGCAGGCAGAGGGAGAGGGAGAAGCAAGCTCCCCACTGAGCGGGGAGCCTGATGTGGGACTTGATACCAGGGCCCCGAGATCAGGACCTGAGCCGAAGGCAGCCACTTAACCGACTGAGCCTCCCAGGCACCCCTGAGTTATTTATTTTCTCATTATTGAGTTTTGATAGTACTATATAGGGTTTTTATGTATTTCTTTATCAGATAGAAGATTTGCAAATACTTTTTCTCCACTGTGGCCTATCTTTTCATTCTCTAAATAGCATCTTTCTAAGGGAAAGATGGGAAGTTTTGAATTTTGTCGGAGTCCAATTTATCATTTTTTTGCTCGTATTTTATCTAAGAAAATTTTTCCTAACTGAAGGTTTCTCTTATATTTCCTTCTAGAAGTTTTATAGTTTTATACTGAGATATATGATCCATTTTGAGTTAATTTTTAAATACGGTACAAGGTATGAATTAAAGTTCTTTCTTTTTTTTTTTTCACATGTATATTCACTTGGTCCAGTACCACATTGAAAATACTATCTTTTCTTCACATAAATTGCTTTTACACCTTTGTTGAAAGTTGGTTGTTCATATGTGTACGGGTCTATTTTTGGACTCTGTTATGTTCCATTGGTCTATCTTGATGTCTATAACACTGTCTTAGTTACTGTACCTTCATAATAAGTCTTGAAACCAGGTAGCGTTAACTTTCCAACTTTGTTTTTTTCAAAATAGTGTTCTAGGCTCTTTGCATTTCCAAATGAATTTTAGAATTAACTTACCAATTTCTAGAAAAATAGCATGCTGGGATTTTGATTAATGCTGGTAATTTACATAAATCAATTTGGGAAGAGTTAATATCTTAACAATACTAAATCTTCTAACCTTTGAACATGTTATATTTCGCCATTTATTTAGATCTTCTTTATTTTCTCTTAGCAATGTTTCGTGGTTTCCAACTATAGGTCTTGGACATCTTTTGTCAGATTTATCCCTAAGTATTTAATATTTTTCAATGCTATTTTAAATGGCAGTGATTTTTTTTTTAAGATTTTATTTATTTATTTGACACAGAGAGAGGGATTACAAGTAGGCAGAGAGGCAGGCAGAGAGAGAGGAGAGAGGAGGAAGCAGGCTCCCTGACGAGCAGAGAGCCCAATGCGGGCCTTGATCCCAGGACCCTGAGATCATGACCTGAGCCGAAGACAGAGGCTTTAACCCACTGAGCCACCCAAGCACCCATTAAATGGCAGTGATTTTTAAAATTTTAATTTCTAAATGTTTATTGCTAACACAGAAATACAGTTGATTTTTGTATATCGATCTTGTATATGCCAGTGCTGTTAAATGACTTATAAGTTCTATCAGTTCTTTTAATAGATTCTATCAGATATTCTACATAGACAATCATGTTGTCTAAGAATAAAGACAGTTTTACTTCTTTTCCAATATGGATACCTTTTTCTCTGGCTAAATCCTTCAATACAATGTTGAATTAAAAACATGAGAGCAAACATCCTTGTCTTCCTCCAGATCCTTAAGGAGAAAACATTCAGTTCTTTGCCATTTAGTATTAAGTATTGGTTTTACTTGATGACTTTTATCAAGTTGAGGAAACACCCTTATATTCCTAGCTTGCTAAGAGGTTTTATCAGGAATGGATGTTGGTTTTTGTTAATTGTCTTTTGTTTTAATACTTGATTTCTTACGTTGTTTTTATTGTTGTTTTTTTCTAGTTAAACTTCTTATTGTAAGATAATCATAGATTTGCATGCAATTATGAGAAGTAATATAGAGTTGTCTTTATAAACTTTATCCAGTCCCTCCCGATAGTAATCTTACAAAAGTATAATACAATATTACAACTTGTATAATAGTGTTGACATTAACATAGTCCATTGATCTTGTTTAGTTTTCTCCAGTTTTATTTGTATACAAATTCAATTTTAAGATTTATTTGAGAGAGAGAGCACTCGCGTGAGTGAGTGTATAGGGGAGGGGTAGAGGGAGAGAATCTCAGGCAGACTCCCTGCTGAGTGAGGAGCTCATTGTGGGGCTCCATCCCAGGACCGCGCCCCCCCGCCCCAAGATCATGACCTGAGGCTAAACCAAGAGTTGGATGCTTAACTGACTGAGCCACCTAGGTGCCCCTACAAATTCAATTTTAAAAATCAATGCTGGGGGGCGCCTGGGTGGTTCAGTCGGTTAAGTGGCTGCCTTCGGCTTGGGTCATGATCCCAGGGTCCTGGGATCGAGTTCCGCATCGGGCTCCCTGCTCAGTGGAGAGCCTGGTTCTCTCTTCTGCTTCTCTCTCTCCCTCTGCCTGCCGCTCTGGTTACTTGTGCTCTCTCTCTGTCAAAATAAATAAATAGAATCTGTAAAACAAAAAATCAATGCTGGGCTATTTAGGTTATCTTTCTTCTTTAGTGAGTTGTCTATTTCATTTTTCAAGTTTATTGGTATAAAGTTTTTTATGATATTCTCTTCGTTCTTTTAATATATATTGAATCTGTAGTGATGTGACCTCTCTCATTCCTAATTTTGGTAATGAGTATCTTTTTTCCTTTATCTGTCTGGCTAGAGATATATCAAATTTATTGGTCATCTCAAAGAAGCAGCTTTGGGTTTTATTTCTATTCTTTCTCAGTTTTCTACTTCAGCTCTGTTATCTTTATTATTCTCTTTTCTCCTCTGATTACTCTGTGCTAAATTTGCCCTACATCATCAGTTTCTTAAGGTAAAAGCTGAAGTTATTGATTCGAGACCTTTCTTCTTTCTAATACAGGAATTTAGTGTTAAATGTCTTCTCCTAAGTACTGAAAACTCTCTCGAGGTAGTAAGCTGGGACAATTACAGGGTTTGTTTTCTGTCTCTTAAGGATTGCTGGCCTTCATTGCCTGATGTCCAGTGTCTTGAAAACTTTTGTTTTGTATGTTTTAATTTTTTGGTTATTTCAGGAGAGAGAGTAAATCTAAATCTGATTCTTGTTACTATATCTCTGGAAGTGGAAGTTCCAGGATGTATTTACTGTTTTTTTTTTTTTTTTAATTCTAGTGTCTACTAGAACTACAAAATGAAGCTGTGTTCATGTGGACTGCTGAATTAGAAAATATTGCCACTCACTGCTTTAAGGCTTTGGAAAACTCAAATTATGGGGTTCGAGTGGCAGTGTCTAAACTCTTAGGGACAGTCATGGCTACAGCGTTGATGCCAAAACAAGCAACAGGTATCATTTGCCAATCCCTGATGTAGACTGTTAACAGATACTTGAAGGTATATGAAATCTATCCAAATAAGTTACTTGTTATAGGCAAGTCACTTGAAAGATTTAAATTGTTAAGTGTCTTTGTCTACCTTTGCGGGGAATAGAACTACCCAAATGGCATTTTCCTTGATATAGACAAGACATTTTTTATGGTTATATTATACAACATAATATATATCAAGTATACTGAATATATAAGCAAGTAAGATTTATGTAATGGTTTTGTATAATCTTCGAGGGGCTGGAATCTGGCACTTTATATGCTTCCTTCCTTTCAATCTGTGATGAGTAGGTCCTTTTTATAGTACAGTATTATTTTTCTTTTTTGACCATTACTGTAAGCAGAATCAGAGTCATTTGTCATTGACTTCTGCTGTGTCTCATAGTTCCATAGAGGTGCCTCAGGGAGGGTTGTGAGGGGAGCCTGAGGGAGCCCAGCCATGTCTGCTACTGTCCCCACCCCTACGCCAGCTCTGTGTAGTAGAAGGAGAATCAGATGTAATAGATTCAAGTCCTAGCTCTTATGTTAATTAGCTACGAAGCCCTTTGAGCTTTAGTCTCTTTATCTTTAACGATGATTATTTCAATCTGTGCAATTAGACGACGATGACAGGTAACATTTAGTAAGTGCTATGTGCCAGACACTGAATTCAGCATATAACCAATTTGCTTTATTTAATCCTCACAAAAGCCCTGCGAATTGTAAATACTGTTACTATTCCCACTTTATAAACAAGGAAATTGAGGCTTAAGAGATTGTGTAATTTGTGTTCTCTTAAGGGTTCTGTAAGCATCAGAGCTGAAATTCAAACCCAGGCAGCCAAATTCCAATCTTTGCACACTTAATCATGAGCTCGATACCTCTCCTACAGATGTTTTTGTGAGGATTATGTTTGCAGCTGTATGTGAAAGACTTTATAAAACATGCCCTGTACAAGGGAATGGCAATTCAGCTTCAGTCCAGTGACATTTTAATCTGTTGCTAACCGTCGTCTAGAGAGCATGGACTTGACATAGTTTCTTTGCGTCTACTCTGTTGGGAATGAGGGCTGTGAGTCACTCAGCAGTATCTGCTATGGATGTGCTTTGTCCTTGTTGCATTGCATATATCAAGGTTAACATTACTAGACTATGTTTGACATAGATTTAATTAATTGCTTTTAATTTTTAGCTCCTTCCATTTTTCCTAGCATTTTTTGCTTCAAAATTGTATTTATTTTTACAAGTACACTGTAAATTTAAAGATGATAAGAAAATGAAAGGACCTATCTTTGTAGTAGTTTAAGGGTCCTTAAAAATAAATACTTGAATTTTAAGCTAGATTTATTAGAAAATGGTATCTCACTAATAGTATATATTGCTTACGAATTTGCTTTTCTTCCTGAAAGTAATGCGCCAGAATGTGAAGCGAGCGACATTTGATGAAGTCTTAGAACTCATGGCCACTGGATTTCTACGTGGAGGGTCAGGTTTTTTAAAGAGTGGTGGAGAGATGTTAAAAGTTGGAGGGTCTGTTAATCGTGAAGTGAGAGTTGGAGTTACACAGGTTTGTAATGCATATTTATGAAAGAATTCTGTTCACATGAAATCTCATGGAAGACTCTTAGTACACACAGATTTTTAATATTGTCTGTTTTTGTTCCAAAATGTTTACCAAATGAATTACATTCAAATTCCAAATTACCCACTTATATGGAAAGATAGATTCTTAATGATGTGTAAATAAGCCTGTGTCTGCTATATTTATATAAGTATCCAACAACATTTTCCCAAATTTTGCTTGGTAGAAGATCAGATGTAAAATAATTCAGTTTTAGTTGAAATTGTATTCAAGTAGCTTGAGGCATTTAGATTTTAATGTTCTCCAGTGACCCTGTAGCTAACCATATTGGTTAATGCTTCAGTGGATTTATCATTAATGAGTAATCACCAATGTAATTATGAAACTAATCCTGACTTGGAGTTAAAATTACAAAATAATAATTAAGCAAATAAGGTGTTACAGTTAATGATTTAAGAATAATTAATACATAAAAAGATAAAATGTATTTTTGTGATCTTAGGCAAAATCACTCCAACTGTACATTATTCCTGAAACAAGTGTAAAATAAAAGTAAACCATTTTTATCTTACAGTCACAAGCTGGGGTTTGTAGTCCTAGGACGGTGTTTATTTAGGATGTGAGAGTTTTCTTATTCCTATAACTTATTACCTTCCTCATTATCAGGATAAATTCAGCTCTCTTTCCCTCCCTCCCCACCATCTTTTTGCATTCTTCAGGAAGCTACTAAGAACAGCTTTTAGCTAAAAATACTTCCACCAGTAATTCCTATGCTAGAAGTACTAAAAAGTTCTCAAGTATTAAATTTTCTGTTTTAATCTCAAATATAATTTATTTTGTGTGCTGTGCTCATTTATTTCTGTAGTTGTTTTATCTGTAATCTCAATTCTTTATATAATTTATCTGAAATTATATCTTTATTTATAGGCATATGTTGTTTTTGTAACTACGTTGGGTGGTCAGTGGTTGGAGCGTAGCTTTGCTACATTCTTGTCCCACGTACTTGATCTGGTTTCCCATCCTCGGGCAACACAAACACATGTAGAAGCTGTGTACTCAAGACGATGTGTCTCCTTTATCCTAAGAGCTACTGTGGGCAGTTTGCTAGGTGAAAAAGCTCAGATTGCAGCTGCCAAAGAAATATGCCAAGCTATTGGAAAACAAATGAAAGCAGTAGGTAAGAATTGATATCTTGATGTGTGTTTTTGATTTCTTTAGTCATTTAGCTTTATGTTATTATTCTTAATAAATGCTAATGGATCTGATTATTCATGGCATTTTCTGGACTGCGTTTTACTTCACTTTTATTGAGTACTGTTATTCGTTATTAAAACAACATAATTACAGTGAAATAGAATTTTTTTTTAAAGATTTTATTTATTCATTTGACACAGAGAGAGAGATTACAAGTAGACAGAGAGGCAGGCAGAGAGAGAGAGGAGAGAGGAATAAGCAGGCTCCCTGCTGAGCAGAGAGCCCGATGTGGGCCTCGATCCCAGGACCCTGGGACCATGACCTGAGCCGAAGGCAGCGGCTTTAACCCACTGAGCCACCCAGGCGCCCTGAAATAGAATTTTTAAAGATTTGAGTAGCATGTTTGAAAGGTCCGGTATTCTGTTTCACTTCTAGTATCTGTTCTAATGTTCTAGTTCTCTGGGTATGCAACAGCATGTTGCTTTACTATCTTTAAAGAACAGCTTATTGTAATTTTTCTGCTTGAGGCTTTTGTTTTATAAACACGTTTGTTTGTTTTCCTTTGTTAATAGGCTTAATATGAAGACTTAGACAGGAACAATTACAGGTGGTTACTAGCCCACTAGAGGATATCTGTGGAACATCAGTTAATACATAATTAAAAGAAATGTCCATTTTATAAATTTTTCAGTTTAACAAGTAGTTACTGAGCATCTGAGATTGCAAGCAGTAATTCAGGGTTTGCATAATGAATGAGATAAAAGTTCCTGCCTTCATGGAGCTTGCAATCCAATTAGGGAACTAAACAAGGTAAAATATACATTCTGTAGGACAGTTCAGTTTTCTTAACCTTAATCAGGCAAATTATATGGCCTAGTAATGGTCTTTAGAAATAAGAATTTAATGGGGTGCCTGTGCGGCTCAGTCGATTAAGCATCCTACTCTTGATTTCGACTCAGGTCATAATCTCAGGTTTGTGATATCAAGACCCACATTGGGCTCCGCACTCAGCAGGGAGTCTGAGATTCTCTCCCTCTGCCCTTCCCCCTTTTGCTCTCTCTTTCTCTCTCTCAAATAAGTAAATAAATCTTTTTAAAAAAAGAATTTAATGAATAAAGAGTCATTAGTAATTTATATTTAAAGAATATATATTAAATATTTTATAAAGCCAGTAAAAGTAAATTCACAAATGGTTATAGTTTTCATTGTTTATAATAGCTTATAAGGCATACCATTTTATGCTAAGGCATACCATTTTTATTTTTTATTTTTATTTTGTTTATTTCTTAAAAACTTTTATTTAAATTTTAGTTAACATACAGTGCAATATTGGTTTCAAGAGTAGAATTCAGTGATTCATCACTTACATGTAACACCTAGTGCTCATCAAAAGTACCCTCCTTAGTACTTATCACCCCTCTAGCCCATCTCCCACCCACCATCCTCTGTCACCTCTCAGTTTGTTCTATATCATTAGAAGTCTCTTATGATTTGTTTCCCTCTGTCCTTTTTCCCCTTTCTCCTTCCTATATGTTTGTGTGTTTTTTTTTCTTAAATTCCTCGTATGAGTGAAATCATACGGTATTTGTCTTTGACTGACTTATTTCACTTAGCATAATACACTCTAGCTCCGTCCATGTCAAGCAAACCATTTTTTTCTTTTATTTTTTAAAGATTTTTATTTATTTATTTGAGAGAGAGAGAGAATACACATGCAGCAGGAAGAAAAGAGGGAGAAAGACAAGCAGACTCTGTGGTGTGAGTGCAGAGCCCATTGGGGGGCTCAATCACATGACCCTGAGATCATGACCTGACCCGAAATCAAGAGTTGGCGGCCTAACCAACTGAGCCACCCAGGTGCCCCAAGCAAAGCATTTTTAAATGCATAGGGCTAACTGGAAGTTAGGAATTGTGAATTGAAGGGTGTTTAAATTAATGGGGTATTGTTCTTTAGCTATATTAAAATAGTATTCTGTTCTAGGTTCACAACTTGAAAAATATCTGTACAATGATGTGTTGAAGAAATATTTAAGTGCCAGAGACACTGTGCCAGATTTTGGGAATAAAATAGCAAACCAGGTATAGATAGTACCTGGTCAAGGAGCTGTGGTTTAGCAATCAAAAGGTAGAGTTCCTGCATTTCCAAGTCCAGAAATAGCTAAAAATAAAGAGGTCCATAATGAAAATTACAGTCTGTACTATATTAATCTATTCTATTCTGTTATTATGTATTATATATTTTTAGTCTATTTCTAAATTTAAATTCAATTAACATATATTATTAGTTTCAGAGAGATAGTTTAGTGATTCATCAGTTGTTTATAACACGGAGTGCTCATTACATCAAGTGTCCTCCTTAATGCCCATCACCCAGTTACCTTATCCACCCACTGCCCCTCCAGCAATCCTCAGTTTGTTCTCTATAGTTAAGAGTCTCAGGGTGCCTGGGTGGCTCAATCAGTTAAGTGGCTTCCTTCAGCTCAGGTCATGATTCCAGGGTCCTGGGATCGAGTACCACATTGGCTCCCTGCTTGGCGGGAAGCCTGCTTCTCCCTCTCCTACTCCCTCTGCTTGTATTCCCTCTCTCGCTGTCTCTCTCTCTCTGTCAAATAAGTAAATAAAATCTTAAAAAAAAATAAAAATAAAGAAGAGTCTCTTATGGTTTGTCTCCCTCTCTGATTTCATCTTATAGTCTATTAATACACAATGAATGCAAAAAAGGTAAGGAAGTTTTACTGTCATATAAGGGTTATTAATCTTAAGGTCATAATTAGCCATTTGATTTTTTAAAACTATTAAAAGCAGAATTAAATATCCATCTGGGATTTATGGGCCAGAATATATTCTCATTTAGTAACTTGACAAGAGATCTTTAGTTGCCTCACATTAAATACATTTCAGTTCTATTGAAAGGTCACGGAAGGGGGCAGCAAAGCTAACAGGAACTTTGAGGAACATCTCAGTAAGAAATTCTAAAGCCAGTTTCCTTATAGATCTTATTTCTGGTCAGTAATTTGACAGTGTTGCTATGAATATATTGCAGCACTTGAGGTAGCAACGATAATAATGAAGTAACAATAATGGCTTCTGACATTGACTGCATGTGTATTGTGGGCAGCATTGTACTCTATTCTTTATGTGACTTGACTTTTTAATCACCGCAGTACTCTCGGAAATAATCAGATGGAGAACTTGAGACTTGGAGTGGCTTGCCCAGTGTCACATAGCTGACATGACTGGTGGAGTTGGGATTGGAACCCAGGTGCCTTTCTGGGGAGCCAGTGCTTTTGTATGCTGTGGTTTGCTGCTGCTTGCTGAAGTTAGGTGTATTCCTGGAAACAGGCAAAATACCTCAGTGTGCATTTCAGTACCTTCATGATGTCATTGGACACTGTTCTAAGTCACTTCAGTGTTTTAAATTTAAAAATATACTAAATATTCAAAGTTTTTAACACCCAGGCATCAACTGGTGGAAATATTGGTATAAAAATGTCAACTGTATAAATCAAAAAATTATGTCACAGTTTAATTCACCCACATCAAACACATGATTATGTGTTTCCAGAAGCAGTAGTGAATGATACTAGTGGTGAAAATAAATCTGGAGCAGCAGACATTGCAGCAAGCCAGCATGTGATGGTGTGTGCCCTCCAAGAACTCGGGAGCCTGGTGCAGAGTCTGAATGCTACCGCATCCCCTCTTATTCAGGAAGCATCTATAGGTCTGATAATTCATTTACTTGCTGGAATTCTTTTTACCATTTCAAAAAAAGTTGTGTGATTGATATTTAACTCCTTATTAGTTGCTTGCCATTATAATTAGTAGTTTTCAGATCATTCATTAAAAGTTGGGTTTTATTTAAGATTCAATGGGTTTGTGAATGTTGACTAAATAGTGAAATAAAGTTTGGGGAGACAAAAGAGTCATGGTAGTTTGCTTCTAATAATTGGCTAAAATTTGTTGAATAAACATTTCATTTTTACATCAACATTTTTTGGGGGGTGTAATTATGCTATGTTTTTTGTAGAAAATGTTCCTTTAAGATTCTCTACTATTTCTGAGATAGTGTATGTGTTTTTGGCAAAGTTCTGAAAGTATTTGGGTAAAACCATAATGCTTAGGATTTTAGTCATTGTGTTACACATATTCTTGTAGTTCATGAAATCATTCAACTTTATTAAAGAGCCATTTTTTGTGTGTTTCTCTTTAGGACTTTTGGAAACTGTGACTTCCGTGCTTCTTCATCCAAGTATGGCGGCTCGGCTTGCTGCCGCCTGGTGTTTGCGCTGTGTGGCTGTGGCGTTACCATTCCAGCTGACACCATTTCTAGACAGGTGTGCAGAACGGCTCAACAACTTGAAAACTTCACCGGAAGCTGTTAGCGGATACAGCTTTGCAATGGCTGCTTTGTTAGGTGGAGTTCATCAGTGTCCGTTGGGCATCCCTCATGCCAAGGGAAAGGTATGACAGAGACTGTGGAATTATAAGTGCTATCATGTGGGCTTTAGTCTTTGTTGGAACACCTTCTGTGTTTAATGTTGAGCTGGATGATCAAACAACAGTTTTACTATAGTAATATAAAAAATAGTGTTCTGCCAATATGGAGTTGACAGAACCTAATTAAAATTTGATATTTAATTCTGCATAGGAATAGTAGATTTTATTTGGGTATAGTATCATTTTATTTTAGAGGAAAAAAAAACCCTTACAGTAATTATGTAGAAATCAGAGCTTTTAGAGATAAAAATTCATATCGTTGTATTCAAAGATGTCAGGAGAATATGTTATTGCATTCAGTGTTTTGATAATAATAATAATTGAATGGTTTTTATGACTCAGTTTTCTTTCTAGTATACCTACTAATACCATTATGGTTTTTTCCTCAAGAATATTAATTGTTTATGTAAATATTATTTGCAACTTTACATATGTAGATCGGGGCTAGGTTTTTAACCTCTTATTCTTTCTAGGACATTAGGACCAGATCCATTCATTCTTAAAAGTTCCATAGCTACTACTCAAATCTCAGCTTCCATCTCATTTTGTTGTTCAACTGCCTCCTCTCTGATTATCCTGCTTGAAGTCTTTCTCCCATCTCCCCACACCACTGCCATGTCTCACATTAGCTCGGAGACCCTTCGGGACTACCCAATGCTCAGAGAATAAATATAATCCTCTCTGTCTGGTAAACCAGCACCTCCGCAGTTTGCCTTCATTCTACCCATTCATTCTCATTTCCTGCTGCTCTACTTAGACTAGTCATCTTGCTTCCTTCCTGTGCCTTTTTCAGCCTTAATGCTTTTGTTCAAACATTAGAATCTCATCCCCCTTCTTGGTCGCCTGTACCAAGCTTATCCATTTGTTTAGAGGCCCAGTTTGAGTGCCATTTCTTTCACGCATTCTCCTCAGAGCGACCCCGTCTAGGATAACCTCCCTTTTGCAAACCACGACTACATCTGTCTTACTGTTTTGCCATTTAATCATGTGCTGCTTGTGACTTCCCGTTTTCCCTGTGACAGATTCTCTAATACTGTAAGTGCCGAGAGATTAGCTTAATGGCAGAAACATAGTGGGAGTTCAACAAATCTTTGAATATAGGATAGCAGTACTACCAATAATAACATTTATGAAGTGGTTACGTGTAGCAGTGCTCTTCTGAGTGCTTTGCTGTATTAACTTATTTAGTCCTTGTTGGAGTGAGGTTGGCATTCCTATTATTCCTGTTTTACCATTGAGGGAACTGAGGCAGGGAAGTCAAGTTATCCCAGGTCAGAAAGCCAGGAAATGACAAAGCTGGGATATGAAGCCAGGCAGTCTGGCTCTGGGGCTCTCTCTTAACCACTGTGCTGTGCGGGGTCTCCTCAGAGACAGCTGTGCAGTCAGGATTAAGCAGGTCTTGATGTTGCCTCTTTTAAACATGTTAACAGCAACAACAAAAAAGGACAACTTCTTTTTTTAATTAAGCATACTAGCTATGTATTTTCTTATGTGATTTCTTTAATTTGTTTCAGTTAAAATCCAGTTATAAACTTCTCTTGCAGATGGTAGTTAGTATTGCTGAAGATCTCTTACGAACTGCTGCCCAGAATAGCAGGCTGTCTTTACAGCGCACCCAAGCTGGATGGCTTTTACTTGGAGCACTTATGACTTTAGGTATAGTCATATATGAGTAGGATCTTGTCTAACTGTATGACTGTCAGTAGATGATAAAGAAAATTTAATTTAAAAGTATTCAACTTGACATTCTAGACTTTGAATGATATGATAAAATTGGTGAAATTGTATTTCTTCTCGTTTGGGCGTGGATTTCTATTTTTGGTAATTTCTGATGCTTAAGTTCCTTTAATGAGAAAATTATTAATGAAGTTTCACCTTTCCTATAAGAATAGCTCTGGTCTAACTACTTGGCTTAGTGTTCACCAAATGAGATGAGAGTATGGGGGCACATTCCATCCCCAGAGTGACATGAGTGACATGATTTTGGTAGGGTGATAAAGTCACATTTAAATGGTCTTGTTGGCGCTGCTTTTCTGGGGTACCCTTCTGCATTTCACTTTCCTAAGTGCTATGACAAATCTGAGATGCAGGCAAAGTTTAGCACTGTACACAGAATAAAGACATGTTGTCATGGCAATGAGATGTGTCTTTTTTAGTTCATACGTTCAACTTCTGTAAAAAGTGTGTGTGTGTCTGTATGTGTGCTACAGAGTCCCTCACCAATTTGAGCATCTACCTTTTGGAAGTTATACTTTGACCTAGTTTTCTAAAGAAAATAAAAAGTGCTAACTGTTCCAGAAATTTATGTTAAGTATGTTACCTGGTATGTTAAAGGAATTCCTTAGCAATGTAAAATCTTAGTTCTAAACATACTGCTCCTCTATAAAACAATTAGCCATATCAGCTGCCCCCCAAATGGAGGAATATATAGATTTGTGAGTGTCGCACTGGGTGTCTATGTTTATATACATGTGTATTTATAGAAGAGATAGCATAAGATGTGTCCCAGATGTAGCTCATTATGGACAATGCATAGTCAGTCCATCATTCTGAATATAGCTAGGTAATTTCTTTTAAAGTACTCGTTATGGATTTATGTTTGGCTGCTAAAAATATTGATACTTTGTAGGTGATTTTTATTATGCTTTAATAGGTAGGTTATTTTACTTACTGAATAAGAAACATTTTGAAGTGGGGGAGGAGGAAGTAGAGGCTGGTGGTGGAAAGGTATAGCCTTGCAGTTCTGAGCTGAGTAAGCCCAGGGTTCTGGTGTGTGGTCTGGTGGCTGCAGATCACACTGCTGTGTGACAGACGGGAGAGCTGGTGAGAGAGTCAGCCCTGAGAGTTCTTGTCACAAGGAGAAAATTAAAAAAAACAATTTTTTTTCATGTTACTGTGTCTATATGAGATGATGGATGTTGGCTGCCCCTCTTGTGGTACTCATTTTACAATTATTTATAACCCAAGCCATCATGCCGTATGCCTTAAACTTACGCAGCGATGTATGTCAATTATTTCTCAATCAAACTGGAAAATAAAAGACACATGTTGAAAATCTTACTATTACAGATAAAGATAGAGGGAAACGCTAGGTGTTGTTAAAGCCTGTGTGGGGCTCTCTGACTTTTGTTTGTAATGTATGTTACGTATATATGTTTATATGTATGGTCTCACATTCTTATTCTTGTTTTCTCCAATAGGACCATCTGTTGTTCGTTATCATCTGCCCAAGATGTTGTTACTGTGGAGAAATGTTTTTCCCCGTTCTCTAAAGGAGTTGGAGGCTGAGAAGGCCCGAGGCGATTCTTTTACCTGGCAGGTAACATTGGAAGGTCGTGCTGGAGCTTTATGTGGTAAGAACTGAAAGGATTGTACTCTCAGAATATTATTTTATTACTATAATATTTGTGAGGAAAAGCAAAATCACTGCTTCAGCTTTTTATTTTAATGTGTAATGATAAATTCATAGACTTGTAGATTTAGAAAGAAACTTTATAAATAACCTGTGTCAGTTTGCTAATTTTGCAATGGAAATGAAGCTGGGATTCTGAAAAGGAGGTTAGCTTTAGTGGTAAAGTGAGAGCCAGAGCCCAGGCCTTTGATTCCCAGTTACTGCAGTCGTCCACCTGTCAGAGCGGCACTGGCCACCATGTAAACAGCCTGGTGGGTATTCAAAGGAAGAAGAAACGCAGGATCTCCAAGGTCACTGAGTTGATAGTAAGTCTTTTCCTAATGGACAGTTAGCATTATCAAATCTGCAAATGCTGATGCATTTTTTCCAGGCATCAGTGTTACAAAAATTATGAATAAAGTTGTTTTTGTTTATAAGTCAGCAACTTACAGGAAAGGCTCAAGTTTGGTTTCCTTTCGGAATTAGAATTACACTGGGTGACGCTATTCTTTTTTGGTTTATCTCAGAATGAAAAGTGCTTCTTTTTCCAAGTTGTGGGAAGCAGATATACACTAAAGCATAAGGGCGGCAGGGCAAGGGGTCCGTTTTGTTCCCACACATCTGAGAGCTGTTTTTGTCTTAGTTCTGTAGCTAAAGAGGCAGCAAAGATGTTCCCTCTCCCTGAGCTATTTTGTGCACTCTCAGTTCTGTCTTGAAACTGCTTTCTTTGTAGTTATCTGAATTTAGTGATGTTACAAGACCTTTGATTTCCCACTCACAGAAATCTTCCTAACAGATATCTTCCCTCCCTCCACCTTTCTTCTAACCTTTTCTAATGACTTTTCTCTATAGTTGCAGTTAGTTCTTCTTTTGGTTTGACCTGATTTCAGAGTCTTATATTGTATACTAATGGAGAACTATAGGTATCTTTATGTAATTCTGTAATTTTTTTTATTTTCACAAAAGCTATCCTAAATCTGTTCTTCTAAAAATTTTATCTAGCAATGAGGAGTTTTGTTGCGCATTGCCCCGAGCTCCTAACTGAAGATGTGATTAGAAAATTGATGACCCCTATTGAATGTGCCATGACTATGATGTCACAGTAAGTAAGCAATTAGGACAAGTTAATATCCAATTTTATGTATTTATAAATAGTCATGTTTTGTACTTCCCTATAATATCATATATGAAACAAATAAAACTTTACTGTTTTAAAATGACCTTAAAAATTATAGTAGTGGTATGGATTGAAATAAAATTGTATTTTATAGTGTTCTGGTAAAGGCCACAGAATAAACTAAAATGAAAATGTAATATTCACCAATGTATTTTGGCAGTTCAGCATACATTGCTGAAAATGTTTTTTAAGTAACACTATTCTAGTAAGTTGATACCAACTATACTTTCGGTATTTTAGCATTCCGTCTGTAATTAAAGCCCATGGAGCTCATCTGAAAGCCAGTGCTGCAATGGTCCGTTTAAGACTTTATGATATCTTGGCTTTGTTACCTCCAAAAACTTATGAAGGTAAATAAAATTTATGGTATCTAATAAAAATTCTTCAGTATACCTTTCTATTTCTTCACAGTATTACAGAGTTCTGACCAAGGCTCTTCCCTGACTTTGCAAAGAAAGACAACCATTTTACTTTTCTTCATATAGAGAAGCTAACACTTATTGGGCACTTACTATGTTCTGGGTCTCTTCTAATCCCTTTACATGTATTATCTCCTTTGACTCTAACCACAACTTTATGAGGTAATTCAGCTGTATTTTATAGATGAAGAGCCTTGGGTACAGAGAGGTAAGGTAACTTGCCCAAGTCTGAGATCTAGTAAGTGGTAGAACTTGGATTCAAACCTAGCTTGTTCAGCTTTAAAGCCTATGCTTTTATTTATTTTTTGAAGATTTTTATTTATTTATTTCAGAGAGAGCACAAGTGGGGGCGAGGAGGGGGAGAAGCAGACTCCCCGCCGAGCAGGGAGCCCAATGTGGGGACCCCAGGATCATGAGCTGAAGACAGACGGTTAACCAACTGAGCCACCCAGGCACCCCTCTGTGCTTTTAATTACTATCCTAAACTGCTAGGAATCTTGACAGAGAATAATAGCGTACTTTGCAGATATCAAATATTATATAAAATGCTAATGTTAAAGTAAGTCATTGATTTGTCTTCAGTTCAGCCATGCCCAAGAATTCTTATGTGCTCTGGTTCAGTGTTTGTACATCATTGGGTAATTAATAATAAATAAGTGTGTCATATTTAATATACTTAAACATATTGAAAACATTAAAATATATTTAATATATTTAAATTTATTAAATTTAAATGTGAATATTTAATAGAAATATTTCCTCTTTTTGAGCATTTTTGTTACTTTAAATAATTTGGGTTAAAAGGCATAATACAATAATAAAAAAGAAAGTACCATTATTGTATGTTAAAACCAGCATTAAAATATTTAATGTAGATTTTTTAAAAAAGAGAACAGGGACTTAATTAATTATTTTTCCCCTATAGAACATGTTGCTTCTTTTTGTGGCCAATGATTGTAATTTTCTTTTCTTTTCTTTTTTTTAAGATTTTATTTATTTATTTGACAGAGACACAGTGAGAGAGGGAACACAAGCAGGGGGAGAGGAAAGGGGGAGGCAGGCTCCCACTGAGCAGGGAGCCCGATGCAGGGCTCGATCCCAGGACCCTGGGATCATGACCTAAGCCTAGGGCAGATGCTTAACGACTGAGCCACCCAGGCACCCCTGATTGTAATTTTCATAAAAATTATTCTTTCATGTCTGATCTGAAGTTCTGTTTTTTAGGATCTTTCAACGCACTTCTGAGAGAACTGGTAGCAGAATTCACTTTGACTGACAATTCAGCCAACACTACTACTTCCCTCCTCAGATCCCTCTGCCATTATGATGACAGTGTTCTTCTAGGTTCCTGGCTTCAAGAAACTGATCATAAATCAATTGAAGACCAGGTAGCAAACCATACAGGGAACTGAAATACAACTTAATCAAAAGCAGTGGTGTTATTATACATTGTCATTTAAAAAGAAAATATTGCAGACTAAACTTTCATTTTATTTTGGCTTTCTTAGAGACATTTAAAGATGGCTTCCTGATGGTAGATAAATAGTGAAAAAAGGGAAATTGCTTATGCTCTTTTAAAAAAGAGTTACCACAGCTTCTTTTAATGGGATTTTTGTGGGTTTAAGTTATTCCTGATATTGTTTTGCTTGCACATTTTAAGGTGGGCAGTGTAAAAATGTTTTAGAATGAATAAGCATTTTCTTAAGATTATACAAGGTGTTACTGATGCCTTTTCTTTTGTGGCCAAATCATGTTTTTATCTATTTAAAAAATTTGTGATTCAGTCATTCTTGTGGGTTTTTTTGTTATAAATTTTCAGATTCAGTCATTCTTTTTTGTTGTTGTTGATATTGTTACCTTTTTTCCTTCTCTTTCTGTTCTTCTTGACTAATACTCATTCAAGTAGATATTGAATGACTTTTATGTCATTTTCTTTGTAGCTCCAGCCAAACAGTGCATCTGGAAGTGGGGCTCTGGAGCATGATCCATCCTCCATTTACTTACGAATACCTGCCGGAGAAGCTGTGCCTGGTCCTCTCCCTCTTGGGGTTTCAGTCATTGATGCTTCCGTGGCTCTTTTTGGTGTAGTGTTTCCTCATGTGTCTTATAAACACCGGTTAGTAAAAAGTCAATTGGGTAATTTTAGTGGAATATAAATTCTACCAGAGGGGTGGTGGTTAAGAGGGATAGGTTGAGGAGGTGACAGGGATCAAGGGGTGAGCTTGTTGCGATGAGCGTCGGGTATTGTATGGAAGTGTTGAATCACTAAATTGTGCACCTGAAACCAGTATTACACTGTATGTTAATTAACTGAAATTTAAATAAAAACTTTATAATAGAATAAATAAATTTTAAAGCATTTAACATAAATAAGTTATCTGTCAGGCAAAAAAATACATAAATCATATTCAAAACAATAGATTTTCCCATCCCAGTTACCTGCAGTAAAGTGAATTACTACTTAAATAATAGGCTTATAAATCTAATAACCTAAGTGACACATACATGATGAAAAAAAGTACATGAAAATTCCACATAAATTGAAGCTGTTTTTAAGATTTGGCTCTGTGTACTAGTGTCTGGTACCATTGTATTGTGGACTGTGTCTTAAACAGCAAGATTTTCATTTCAGTAGTTCATTTGCCAGTTTATAAGTAGGTTTTCACTATATATTTAATGAGGAATCATTAAATCATTTGCTAAGTCTTTTGTTTTTGTTACTGAAGAAGTTAATGAGTGAGATATCTGCTCTGTAATAATGTTTGTCATTCAGTTTGAGTCTGGAACATTGGAAACTAAAATAACAGGTTGTTTTTCTAAAAGGAGCATGTTGGTTTGCTATATTCTTTGTGCAGACACTCTCCCTAACTTTATTAGGCATTTTGTCTATTTATGGTGGTTTTCTCAAAAGGAAGACTGAAAATGAATTAGTGTAAGACACAGGTAACTTGTTTAACAAAATATGCTTTTAGGGGCACTTGGCTGGCTCAGTCATTGGAGTGTGTGACTCTTGATCTTGGGGTTGTGAGATTAAGCCCAATGTTGGGTGTAGAAATTACTTAAAAAAACTTAAAAATATGTATATATACTTGCTTGCTTATTTATTTACTTATTAAGGTTTTGTTTTTAATGAATCTCTGTACCCAACATGGGGCTCGAACTCACAACCCCAAAACCAAGAGTCACATGTTCTTTGGACTGAGCCAGCCAGCCATCTCCCCCCTCCAAAATAAAAAATTAGTGCTTTAAAAATTGTTTTATTTGTATATAAAAGATAACATAACTGTTATCTTTAAAAATGTGTAGGTCACTTGATAATTGCTTTTTAATTTGAGAAGAAAAATTTCAGTGTGAAATTTTATTTTACCCAGGTAACTTTAAGAATATTTGATTGCCATGTAAATGTTGAAGAACATTAAAGGTTGAAAGAATCTCATAAAGCATCCAATTTAATGTTCTTGTTTTAAAACTAAGGAAATACAGGTTCAAAAGTTTATGGTTTGCCCAAAGGTATATAGCTAGTTATGAGAGCTATAACTAGAGTCCAGGATTATCTTAACTATATTAAATCACTTTTGTACAAGGTGAACTATGAATAAATAAATTCTATTGAAAATATGGTAATAACTTAAATATCCAGTGATGGAGGCATGAATGAATCAATTATGAAAAGTTGATAGGCTAGAATATTTTTTACATAGACAATGTTTTGATATCGGAAAATACTCCTTATACAGTGTTAAATGAAAAAATCAAAACAAAAGGCAAGAAATGATCCCACTTTGGTATTTTAAAATACATAAAAATATACATGTGTATACCACATATACCTGTATGTACATGTGTAACTATAAGAGTAGTAATTTCTGGTTAGTAACTTTTTATTACCGGTCTTCAAATTAAATGAAAGGAATATTTTATAATAAAGAAAAAACATTTTTTAAATAAGTCATTTTAAAAGGTTATGTACTTAAGGTCAGTTACAGGCAAATGATGCTTAACAGCAGTGTTGGAGACATGTTTCTCTTCTTGTGTGTGCGCTTGAAGGCAGTGTGAATAATGCGCTGCTTCCTCACCCATCGAAGATACAGTGCTAAAGTGGTCAGTTTTAGGCTCCAGTAACTCCGACTGGAGTTTCTGCTGGAGACTCAATGATTTCTTCCTCTGTGATACTGAAGAATGCTCTGACCTGAGACCTATGGGCTATTCTACATTGAGATTAAATCCTTATAGTAACCTTAGGGAGATACTGATTTCTTACTTTAGTTCATAGTGATTTTTAGTACTAAATCCAACTTCTCAGCATTCCTTTGCCCAACACATTTATTTTTAGAATCTGAAATGATCTCATTCTCTTTTATCAGAATAGTCTTAAATGGCAGTGATTTTTTTTTTTGCTGTCGTCATTTAATTATTTGAAATAATAAAAAAAAGTTCACTTCTGATTTTCTACATTAAAAAAATGACCAAAGCTAAGTCTTTTTCAAAATCTCCCAGTTAGCTTCTGAGAATAGGACATGAGGTACTATTTTCTTCCATGTGAGGTATTTTATTTTATTTTGTTTTAATATTTTTTTATTATGTTCAGTTAGCCACTGTATAGTACATCATTAGTTTTTGATGTAGTGTTCAGTGATTCATTAGAGTATTTTAAAAGAAAAAAATTATTCCACATTTTAAAACTTTCAACTTAAAAATCTTCTACACAGATGTATAATTAATGATCGTTATTCTATTCAAGAAACCTTAAGCACCTACTGTATGCCGGGCACTTTGTTAGATGCTGGGGTTGATGTCAAAGAACACTGAAATTATGACCTTATTTTGTTAATTGAAACTTAATATTTAGTTGCTTGCTTTCTTCCAGTTTTTTTTTATTATTATGTTCAGTTAGCCACTGTAAAACACATCACTGGTTTTTGTTTTGTTTTGTTTTGTTTTTTTGTTTTAAAGATTTATTTATTTATTTATTTTTGTTTGACAGAGAGAGAGAGATCACAAGTAGGCAGAGAGGCAGGCAGAGAGAGGAGGAAGCAGGCTCCCTGCTGAGCAGACAGCCCGATGTGGGCCTCCATCCCAGGACCCTGAGATCATGACCTGAGCCGAAGGCAGAGGCTTTAACCCACTGAGCCACCCAGGCGCCCCATCACTGGTTTTTGATGTAGTGTTCAATGATTCATTAGTTGCATATAACACCAAGTGCTCATCATAACACTTGCTTCTCAATACCCATCACCCAGTTACCACTACCCCTTCCCGAAACCCTTAGTTTGTTTCCCAGAGTCCATAGTCTCATGGTTCGCCTCCCTCTCTGTCTCTGATTTGTTCCCCTTCAGTTTTCTCTCCCTTCCCTTTTGGTTCTCCGTGCTATTCCTTATGTTCCACATGTGAGTGAAACCACATGATAATTGTCTTGACTTCTGCTTGACTTGTTTCACTTAGCATAATCCCCTCCGGTTCCATCCTTGTCAATGCAAATTGTTGGTATTCATCCTTTCTGATGGCTGAGTAATATTCCACTGTGTATATGGACCACATCTTCTTTATCCATTCATCTGTTGAAGAGCAAGCATCTCGGCTCCTTCCACAGTTTGGCTGTTGTGCAAGGTCCTTATATCAATTCAGGAGGAGGAGATCTGGTTTAAACCAGCTGCAGGAATGAAATAGAAATGAAACAGCATGGGACCTTATTTGTTATACACTTATCTATTGCTCTTATTTCTGCTTTCTGAGCCATATTTGAGTAAAAAGTATTGCTAATGTTATCTTTATTCTATGATCGTAGATTACAAATGTTGGATCACTTTGCTGAATGTGTTAAACAAGCCAAAGGTGTCCGCCAGCAGGCTGTGCAGCTCAATATTTTTACTGCTGTTCTTAGTGCATTAAAGGTATTTACTTTTAAAGCATAAGTATTTTGAAATAAGATTTTAATTAATGCCTTTAATAAGACAGGTATATCTAGACAATTATGATGATTATATGTGTATCACTTGATAACTGTTTTTATATTAATTTAGCTGTTAGAAACTACTTATTAGGCTCATTGTAATTAAGTAAGTGTTTTATATTTTAATAATGTTTAAGTTCATGTTTCGATGTGACCTTTCAGATTTTACAAGTGCTGGTAAGTTCTTTCAGAATTTTCAAAGATGTCTAATGTAATCTGATATTCTACTGAAGGTTAACCAGACAATGCTTAAGTTCAGTTTGTGGTTTAGACCATAAATTAGGAGAGGCTATATTGTATAGCTGAAAGAAGGCTGCATTTAGAGACTGTGTTCTGGTTTAGCTCTCATTAGGTTTATGGCTTGTGCAGTTCCTTTAATCTGTTAAACCTTGGTTTCTACATGTATGAAGTGAAATAACATATTTTGCCTATCTCCCAGTTCATGCACTGTTCTTTGCAGCCTCTCATGATGTATTTGAAAACTTGATATTGCTCAGCACTAAGCTTATTATAAGGTTTTACTTGTAAAACAAAATGGCACCAAGTACAAGTATTTAAATGGGCATGAGGGCGCCTGGGTGGCTCAGTGGATTAAAGCCTCTGCTTTCGGCCCAGGTCATGATCTCAGGGTCCTGGGATCGAGGCCGGCATCGGGCTCTCTGCTTGGCGGGGAGCCTGCTTCCCCCTCTCTCTCTCTGCCTGCCTCTCTGCCTCCTTGTGATCTCTCTCCCGCTGTGAAATAAATAAATAAAATCTTTTAAAAAATAAATAAATAAATAAATAAATGGGCATGAATTTAATCATGTTTTGTAAACATCAGGGAAAAGGGACATAGGCATTGATTATAGAAATACAAGTTTATATCATTTGTATAACTGTTCGTATATGCCCTATTTAGAGACCATCAGCTAATAACAACATCTGTGTTTTTTTACAAAAGAATTGGGTAGTCATGGTCTCCCTTAGTGTTTGAAAGGTTAGTGTAATATTTGTCTACAGTTCACTTGTCTTCATAGATTTGCTCACTAATGCCTCTGTTGTAGCTAACATTTCTCTCAGCACTATGAGTTGGATTTTGGTCTCAAGTAAGTTAAGTTCCATGACAGTAAGTGTACCTAGAACAGAGATATTGACATTGAATATGATGAACAAACAGTATAGATATCCAGTTACTGATATTTTTACCCCATTTTATCTTTTTATACATATTGAATGTACTCTTGATGACATAATTATCTTCTCTGAAATTTTTATATAAACAAATCAAAGTTTCATACTCATTAGACCTTTTCCTTACTTAAAGTTCTAATGATAAATGTCAATCAGTTGAATGACAGTTGATTTAATAGTAGAGTATCCTTTTATATAAAAACAATTTCTGAGCATTAGTCTTTGGATAGAGACACTTCCAGGAATTGTTCATTTTAGGGCTGATTGACTATGACTATGTTTTATGTCATGTTCTGAATCATGTTTAGGAAAGTGATTACCTTTGATTTAACAGGTATTGATTCTAGGTGTAGTATATACATATGAAAGATGGTTGAAGAAGGGGAAGGGGTAGGAGAATGGGTAAAATAGGTGAAGGGGATTAAGAGATACAAATTTACAGTTGTAAAATCAATAAGGCACAGGAATGTAGCATGGGGAATATAGTTAATAATAGTGTAATCATGTTGTATAGTGACACATGATGACTGCACTTATTATGAGCATAGCTTAATACACAAAATTGTCCAATCACTGTTGTACAACTGTTGAAACTAATGTTGTATGTCAACTATACCTCAGTTAAAAAAAAGATGGTTGATATATGCACCCCTATTTTATAGCAGCATTATTTATAATAGTGAAGATACAGAAGCAGCCCAAGTGCCCATCAATAGATGAATGGATAAACAAGAGGTGGTGTATATATATATATGCAATGGAATATTACTCAGCCATAAAAGGAATAAAATCTTGATGGAAGTAGAAATATAATGCTAAGTGAAATAAGTTAGTCAGAGAAAGACAAATACCATGATTTCACTGATATGAGGAATTTAAGAAACAAAACAAATGAGCAAAGGGAAAAAGATAAACCAAGAAGCAAACTCTTTAACTATTGAGAGCAAACTGGTTATCAGAAGGGAGGTGCATGGGTAGATGGGTGAAATAGGTGATGCGGATTAAGGAGAGCACTTCTTGAGGGAGCACTGGGTGATTAAAATAAAAACTTAAAAAAATGAAAAAATGAAAAGGTGGTTGGAAAAAAGTGGGTGAAGTGGGCATATTTATAGAGATTGCAGCATATTTTTTTAAATTTAATGTGATTATGAATTGCTTCTTTTTTTTTTTTTAAATAACCATAGGGCCTGGCTGAAAACAAAAGTACTTTAGGACCTGAGGAAGTTCGTAAATCTGCTCTGACTCTGGTTATGGGTGCTCTGGACAACCCAAACCCCATCTTACGATGTGCAGCAGGGGAAGCTCTTGGAAGAATGGCTCAGGTGGTTGGGGAAGCAACCTTCATTGCTAGAATGGCCCAGTATAGCTTTGACAAGTAAGTGGGTCCCTTTACTGACACATAAGTTTCTTACAGAGGCAAAGATGTCTTTTTAAGTAATCAATAATTATAGTAATTGGATGATAGGTTTTCCACATGGTATAACATATGACAAAATTTTGTGTTTTTTTATAATGATCTTAATTTTTAATTCAGTAATTGTTTAAACTCTATAATCTGGGGAAGTCATTATAGATACTTTCAGCGTAGTGAGGTTTCAGCTTTTGAATGTTATATGATGAAATCAAGAGGATTGTTAATAGGACTTCTCTCAGTTACACGTATTCTGCTCTGAAGAGGTGCTCTGGTAGTCCCTTTCTCTTATCTCTGCCCCCCACATTATACTTTTTGTTAATTAGTCACTTTTTGGAATAAGCCATTTTTTTCCTAACTGCAAGCAAGTTTATCATCTCTTAAATTATCCCTGAAACGGGAAAGTTTAGTGTTACCTTTTAAGGGAAATTCTTTGCATTTTAATTAAAAAGAGTGGTCTCAGAGCTCCAGATAAATGTGATTAAGATGATGCAGTTATTAATGACTCTTGGTTGTTAATTAAGTAGAGAAGTTTAAAATCAGGTATGGACAAGAACTGATACTTGAGTTAGGTAATAGCTATTCTTAACGATTGTATATTTTGAGTACTAATTATACTAAACTAGGCCATAATGTTTAATGAGAGAGGTGGGGGAAACAATGGTGCTGAAGCAGTAGTTCTGAAGAAAAAGTATTTTCTGAATTCTTGGTTATCTGAGGGTGGTTTTCCCTGTCGTCAAACATGAACCGCAGTTTGTCTGCCCCAGTGTATTGTTTGAATCACTAAGGATAATACGAGCAAGCAGAAGACAAAATATTCCCAGATACTTCCTCTTGTGCAGGATGACTTCTGCCATTTTCTAGCAACAGATCAGTTTTGCTTTTCCAAGTATATGTCATTGATTCTAAAATCAATTTTTGTTAAAGATGTTTTTAAATATACAAAATATACAATCAGTCTTACCTTTTAATAGTTTGTGCCCTGTTAATAATAGGTAAAATAAGCATGTATTTGTTTGGAAAACTTCAGAGTTGTAATTTTGTTTTTTAATTCAAGGAGTTTTAATTTACAAGTATTTTCAATACCTGTAAGAGTATTTAATTTTTACTTATTCTGGTGAAACACAAAGACTTTCATTCATATTCATATCTGTCTGGTTAATTGTTTGCAAGTATTTTCAGTGCCTAGTTTCATTAGCTTTTCCAAATCATTGATGATGATTTGAAGTTAATTATTACATGCATTTTAAGTTACCCATTTTTCACAGTTCATCTGACATTAGAATTTGTTTTAAATTCTCTATAAAACATCATAATTAATTGGAAGTGTTTTTTGGTTTCTGGTTTTTTATTTAAATTCAAATAGTCAATATACATTTTTTCTTCAATTTATACTACGATATAAAGTAATGGTACATTTAAAAATCGGTGGTAAACTAAGAATAGACTTAGTTTACTTGCTTCATTACTACATTTCTTCATACCTGTTTTGTGAGAGCCCTTGGGATTTTTCTTTCTTCACCATAGGCAAACTGACCAAACAGAGTCTTGGTGATGAATTTTCATCTCTTGGCTTTATTTTACTTTTATGGGTTTAACAGAAATTTGGTCATGGATGACTTATTGAGAGTTATAATACAATTCTGAAAATGCAACCAAAGTCTCTCTCTAGACATCTTTGTTATTTTAGGTGTTCTGTTTTAAACTCTCTACATTGCTGTTTACATACGAATAAAATAATGAAATCTGTTCTTTCAAATAAACATTAAAAATATATACAGGACTTGCACTGCCAGTCATGGTGGAAGAACAGGGGCTGGGTTTTTGCTGCTGTCTTAAACAACTAGAAAACCAGATACAATAAATGAAAGAATGGTTTTCAGATATTGGACAACAGCCAGCATAGAGCCGTGATCTCTGAGAAATGGGAAACAAACAAGGGGAACACTATAGTTGCTCCAGATTTCTGCCTGGACAGAGTTTCCAGGCTGAAATGCAGGGATAGGAAACCCAAACCTAACTGAGTTAAGGAGAAAGAGCTTGGAGTTTTGAGAGATCAACATAGCTAGAGGGTGTGGAATAGAATATGTGAGAGGAGAGAACTGCACAGAAAAGAAAGCTAAAGCAGAGGAGTCATCTGAAGTCTTTGGCTGAGTGCTGCTATGTACAGAAGGAAACTGCCCAAGATCAGGAAGAAAAACAAAAAAGAATAGGTGAATAGGTGGACAGAATATAAAACAATCCCCGAGGTTCACACAGGATTCCTACTGTCCAGATTGCAAAGACCTCCTAAATGGAGTCATCAGAAGGATACTGCCTTAATAGTGAAGGCAAAATTGACCCACTCTAAAACAAGTTAAAAGCAACTTTGGAAAGATCAAACTAATTCTAATGAAAAAGTACATTCCAGAACAAAGCGCAATAGTATTTAAAAAACACAGCTAATGTAGCACCTAATATTGTAAAATGTATAGTACCCACTATCCAATCCAAACTAAGATGTGTAAGGAAGCAGGAAAGGAAGATCTGTTACTAAGAGAATATATCAGTCATTGGAAACCAGCCCAGAAATGGAAGAGATGATGGAATTAGCAATGCAGAATACTGAAAAATATGCTCCATATTTTTAAGGAAGTATTAAAAAAACCCAAGCATGATGGAAAAAAAATGAAATTCATAAAACCACTCAGGGGAAACTTTTAGAACTGTAAAATATTTCAAATGAAAACATGACAGTGGTTGGGATTAAGAGAAGATTAGAAATTTCAGTAGAAAAAAAGTGTTGTTGAAGACATGGAAATAGAAACTATTCCAAAGGAAGCACAGAAAAAAGACTGGGGGGAAGAAATGAACAAGTGCCTCAGTGACTTCTAGAACAATGTCAAGCTTACATTCATATTACTGAAATCTTAGAAGTAAGGGTAGGTCAGAAATTATTTGAGGAAATAGTAGACAAAAATTTTCAATTTGATGACAACTATAAATTTACAAATCCAGTGACTTCAACAAACCCCAGATGGAAGAAAGATAAAAGAAAAGCATATCATAATCAAATTTCTTAAAGCCAATGACAAAGAGAACATAAAAGCAGACAGTGGGGAAAAGACATCATGCAGAGGAACAAAAATAACAATTTTAGCAGGCTTCCGATCATAAAGTGTACAAGCAGAAGACAGTAGAATGACCTAGAACTTTATGCCCAGTGAAAGTGCTTTTCAAAACAAGTTTTGATAAAGACTATCAGACTGTGAAAATTTGGGTAATTCATTGCTTACAAGGTATACTATAAGAAACGTTAAAAGAAGCTTTTTGCACACATACAAAAAAGATGATACCAGATGGAAATTTGGATGTATATATAGAAGTGAAGAGTGCCAAAAGAGGTAGATATGTGGATAAATATAAAGACTTATTCTTTTATAAGTCTATTTTAAAGATTTTTTTTTATTTATTCATTTGACACAGAGAGAGAGATTACAAGTAGGCAGACAGGCAGGCAGAGAGAAAGGAGAGAGGAGGAAGCAGGCTCCCTACTAAGTAGAGAGCCCGACGTGGGCCTCAATTCCAGGACCCTGGGATCATGACCTGAGCCGAAGGCAGCGGCTTTAACCCACTGAGCCACCCAGGCGCCCTATAAGTCTATTTTAAAATGATCTATTAGAGGCGCCTGGGTGGCTCAGTGAGTTAAAGCCTCTGCCTTCGGCTCAGGTCATGATCCCAGGGTCCTGGGATTGAGCCCCACATCGGGCTCTCTGCTCAGCAGAGAGCCTGCTTCCTCCTCTCTCTCTGCCTGCCTCTCTGCCTACTTGTGATCTGATCTCTCTCTGTGTCAGAAAAAAAAAAAAGACCTATTATTTTTATTCTCATTTTTTATTTCTTTTTTATTGTTGTTGTTTGGTTTTTATTTCATAATCATAAACTTAACTCTGCAATCCAGCTGGACTTGGAGGGGAATAAGGAAAATTTGGTACTCATAGAACTGCAGCGAGAGCACAAAGTTTTTAGGATATTTTGAACAGATGAGAGTGAAGGGGTGCTCTCCTGAGCTACAGAAGTAATGGTCTGATAGTTAAGATAAAACACAAGTCAAATTTATTAGATTTGTCCACAGTCAGCGATAGTGATCTTTTTGCTGGTCTTGCCATTCCTGGACCCAAAGCACTCTATGGCTTCCACAATATTCATGCCCTCTTTCACTTGCCAAAGACCACAGCCTTGCCATCCAGCCACTCACTCTTGGCAGTGCAGATGAAAAAGCTGGGAACTATTTGTGTTGGGTCCAGCATTTGTCATAGGCAAGATGCCAGGACCCATATGCTTCAGGATAAAATTCTCATCATCCTATTTCTCCACATAGATGGCCTTGCCACCAGTGCCATTATGGCATGTGAAGTTACCACCCTGACACATAAATCCCTAAATAATCCTGTGAAAGCAGGAAGTTGTATAACAAAATCCTTTCTCCCTAGGGCTCAGAGCATGAAAGTTTTCTGTTGTCTTTGAAACTTGTCTGCAAAACAGCTCAAAGGAGATGTGACCCAAGGGCTCACCAACCATGGCAGTGTTATACACAGTAGGGTTGACCATGGCTGGGTGGCATGGGCAGCTCCTGGGCAGCACAGTTTGCAAGCTATTTTTATTCTGATTTTTTAAAATGTCTTGGAAAGATAATTGACTCTTCAATGCAAATATAATAACATATGGTAGGATTTTAATATATAGAGAACTAAAATACCTGACAGCAGCACAGAGAATGAGAAGAAGAAATGGTAGTATACTCTGATTGTGTATAATATATATGAAAGAATATGATATTCTTTGAAGGTAGGTCACTGTGACTTAGAAATATATATTATAGGGGCACCTGGATGACTCAGCTGGTTAAGTGTCTGCCTTAAGCTCGGGTCATGATGCCAGGGTCCTGGGATTGAGCCCCACATGGGAGTCTGCTTCTACCTCTACCCCTCCTCCCTGTTTTTGCTCTCTCTCACTATCTCTATCTCTTTCTCTCAAATAAATAAATAAATAAATAAATAAATAAATAAAATCTTTTTTAAAAAAGTATAAACTCCAGAGATTCTACTAAAAAACAAAAATGTGGGCGCCTGGGTGGCTCAGTGGGTTAAAGCCTCTGCTTTCGGCTCAGGTCATGATCTCAGGGTCCTGGGATTGAGGCCCGCATCAGGCTCCCTGCTCAGCAGGGAGCCTGCTTCCCCCTCTCTCTCTGCCTGCCTCTCTGCCTCCTTGTGATCTCTCTCCCGCTGTGAAATAAATAAATAAAATCTTTTAAAAAAATAAAAAAATAAAAAAATAAAAAAAAAAATAAAAAACAAAAATGTATAACTAATAAACCAATAGTGGAGATAAAATGGAATCATAAAAAATACTAAATCCAAAGAAGACAGAAAGAGGGAGAAAGGAACAAACTGATGTGACAAATAGAGCACAAATAGCAATATGGTAGTCTTAAACCCAACCATGCTGATAATTGCATTAAATGTAAGTGGTCTAAACATTACAAGTAAAAGTTAGGGTTAGATTAAATAAAAACACGATCAGGCCCTGGGTGGCTCAAGTCAGTTAAGTGTCTGCCTTCAGCTCAGGTCATTAACCCACGGTCCTGGGATCAAGTCCCACGTCTGGCCTGCACAACAAGGAATCTACTCCTGCCTCTCCCCCTCCCTCTGCCCCTTCTCTGGCTTGTGCTCTCTCTTGCTCAGTCTCTCTTTCAAACAAATAAAATATTTTTAAATAAATAAATAAATAAATAAATAAATAAATAAATAAATAAATAAATAAAAACAAGATCTAGGGGCTCCTGGGTGGCTTAGTTGGTTAAGTGTCCATCTCTTGATTTCAGCTCAGGTCATGTTCTCAGGGTCCTGGGATTGAGCACATGTCAGGTTCCCCGCTTAGCCATGACTTTGCTTCTCCCTTTCCCTCTACTCCTCTCCCTCCCCCTGCCCCCACTCATGCTCTCTCTCTCTCTCTCTCTCTCTCTCTCTCATATAAAAAATAAAATCTAAAGAAAATAAAAACAAGAAAAAGCTAACTGTATGCCGTCTACAAGAAACCCCTTTAACTAAAAGACAGAGAGAGGTTAAAAGTAAAAGGATAGGAATAATATACCATGAAAACACTAATCCAAAGAAAGCTGAAGTGGCTCTGTTATTATCAGAAAAAGTGGATTTTGTAACAAAGATTGTTATCAGAATTAATGAGTGACTTCATAATGATAAAAGGATGTATTTCCCAAGAATACATAGCAATTCCCTATGTTTATATATCTTATGATACAGTTTTAAAGTAGATGGAACAAGGAGCACCTGGGTGGCTCAGTCAGTTAAGTGTCTACTTTTAGCTCAGGTCATGATCTCAGGGTTCTGGGATCAAGCCCCGCTTAGTGGGAAGCCTGCTTCTCCCTGTCCCTCTGCCTCTCCCAGCCAGCTCATTCTCTCTCTCTCTCTCATATAAATAAATAAAATCTTAAAAAAAGTAAAATACATGGAACAAAACCTAATAGAAGTGAAAGTCCATAATTATAGCTGGAGATTCAGCATTCCTCTCTCAGTAATTGATAGAACAGATGCTTCCAAATTATTAAAAATAAGGATTTTACCAATACAATCATCTAACTTGGCCTAATTGACATTTATAAAATACTTTACCCAAAAGCAGCAGAATATATAGTCTGTCTTTCTGTCTCTCCTTCTTTTCTTAGGCAGTTGAAGGGTTTATCAGTGTTATGGTTCTTTTCCAAAAACCAGCTTTTGGTTTCATCGAGTTTCTCCATTTTTCTGTTTTCTCTTCTACTGATTTCTACTTTACCTTTATAATTTGCTTCATGTAAGTAACCATGCTTACTTTTGGTTCAGTTTGCTTTTCTCGTTCTAGGTTCTGAAGGTGGAAGTTTAGGTAATTGATTTAAAACCTTTCTTCTCCCCTAATGTAAGAATTTTAATGCTATAAATTCACCTTAAAACACAATTTAGCTGTATCCCATAATTTCCATTTATTGGGATTAATTATCTTTCTTCATAAATGTTCTATGTATACTTGAATTAAAATTGGTGAATTTTATTATATACAAATATATCTCAGTAAAGCCTATTTTAAAGAGTAATATACAGTATCTCCTTTTTATATTTAATTCATTAGACATATTTCACAGAGAAAAATACTTGATACATTTTAAAGAGATTCAAATCATTATTATAGGTAATTTCTTAAGTGAAAGTTAACATTTTCTTTAATTCTGTGACTAGAGATACAGATTTTTACATTTTTAAAACTAGTTATAAAAGCAATTTTTTAAATTTAAAACACCAATAATAAAAATATTTTTCAAACAATTCTTGACTTTCAAGGAATGATGTTTAAAACTGAGAAGTTGTGATTATTCTTTCAAATTTTCTCTAAAATAAAAGTAGGCTTTATGCTGTGAAATATGTGACTTTAACCAAACATTTTCATTAATCTCTATCTCTTGGTAGGGATTGGAGAAAGAAGTAATCATAACTGTAGTTTTTTCCGATTTCCAGAATAAATCCCTTTTCTGGTGTGACTCCTAACGTTGTTATTGCCATAGGGAAATAGAAAGACCAGTTCCTGAAGCATAACTTTTTTTCAGGTTGAAATCAGCCCGTGATGTTGTATCCAGAACTGGGCATTCATTGGCTCTGGGTTGCTTGCATCGCTATGTTGGTGGTATTGGCTCAGGACAACATCTGAAAACCAGTGTCAGCATTTTATTGGCTCTAGCACAAGATGGAACGTCCTCTGAAGTTCAGGTATAATGTTTTTTTTCTTTATTATGAAGTTTTTAAATAACATTTTCAGGACTATTAGTTGTTGTAAAAATAGTGATGATTCTGATAATTTATTTAAAAAATGTATTATAGTCTTTCTCTGTCATTTTATTTTATGAGTCTTACTTGTAAAGTGTAGAACAGGATTTTGTATTTTAACGTAATCTTAAATCTGTCTTATTCTGGGAACTTAACCCATTCATACATATTTCTTGAAAGATAGTTTCTTTTCATTACTTACTGTCTTTTGTACTTGTTTTCTCTCTCTCTCTCTCTCTCTCTCTCTCTCTCTCTCTCTCTCTCTCTCTTTTATGTGTGCATTTCCTTACATTTTCTAAATTGATCAAGTTTCTTTTAATAACCATTCCCTCTCTCTTCCCACTCTTACACCATCCCAGGTCCAGTGGTTTTGGTTGAATCCTCAAGTATCCTCCTGGAATTTTTTGTTTGTTTGTTTCTCCTTAAACATTTTCGTTACAAAGAAATACAACCACAATGAAAGGCAAGAGGTTTACTTGTGTGAAAATACACTACACTCTTGATTTGCCACCTCACACTGATGCATCTAAAAAGTTTAAGAGTATATGGATCCAGTAGCATTGAACTTAACAGCTTGTATTGGGACTGCAAATTGGGAAAAGAGACAAACACATTTAACATTAGGGCCTACCATTAGTTTATTAATAAATTAGTTCCTTCACAATTAGATAAGAGACAGTAAATCCACCAGAGGCTTCTACTCTACAGGCTTAGTTTGTCTTTGACTTCTTGGTAAAAGTTTTCCATCTATGTAAAGCCCAAAATTCCCAAACGGGTTAGAAACAAAAATCAAGTAAGCTTATCCCTTAATAGGTGCTACTGCTTTTTAAAAAATTCTGTTTTCACAGTAGACTAGAAGAAAATTATGCCTAAAAAGTTGCTGCTTGATTTTATTTTATTTTTTTAGAGAGAGAGAGCGGGCAAGCAGGGGCAAGGTAAGGGGAGAGGGAGAGGGAGAACGAATCTTAAGCAGGCTCCCTGCTCAGTGCAGGGCACAACATGGGGCTTGATCTCACAACCCTGAGTCGTGAAATCAAGAGTTGGATGTTTAAAAATGACTGAGCCACCCTGTGCCCCCTCTGCTTTCTTCTTTTATGTCGAAGAGCAGGGTGGCAGTTTGCTTTCTTTTGTCTTCACCTTCTTCTCAGCCTTCTCTTGCTTTTAATTTCTTAAAATCACACTCCTCTAAGTGACCACTCTGCACAGTTCTTTTTATATGACAGGACAGTCTACTATAATTTGTATCAGTTACATTCCCTCAGCGCTACTGTATATCTGCACAAGAAGAATATAGTTGATTTTCTTAAGTTTTCCCTGATATGTCCTCTGTTTTAAGGATCCTAACTTAAAAATTATACTTTATGGTCCTATTATTGGCTATATCTGTTTAACTATAATCATTAGAGATTTATTTTCAATAATTTTTTCTTCTTTGTATCCTCAACTCCTGCCTCGAGATCTTTTTCTTTTTTACATTTTTATTGGATAGGAAAAATTCCTTCAACAACCATTAGCTTGAATGGTATGCTTTTTGAATCCTTGCACATCTAAAACATGGCTTTATTTTGCCTTCACATTTGAATGATATTTTAGTTGGATATACTATTCCTGGCACACAATCCTTTTCTTTTATTATTCATAAATGTTCAGGATTTTCTGTTCTGTGTTTCTGTGTGTTGCACATAAGAGGTTAATGGTAGTCTTCTTTTAAAGTTAAATTTCAGTAAATATTAACATCTCAAATTTTAATCATTTATCTCTAAAAACTTTCAACTATGTTCTTTAGGAAATAAAAGGCAGTATATGAGTCAATAATCAAACCAACTGGTGTACAAATATTGTGTTTAAAGTTTCTCTGCAGTGTGGCTTTGAGTATCCAGAAATGAAACTTTAATGATGAATTCATTTTCCTTTATACTATGCATACATTTCACACTTGCAAAATGCAATGGATTATGTGATAAACTTCTGAATTAATAGATACTTACAGACATCACAGCAATCTGTATTCCCCATCTTTTCATTGCTTTTGCTGAGAATCTTATCTGAAAGATGTATGTATGCCTGTAACCTTACATTTTTGTTTGGCAGTGTGTAAGAATTTTCCTACCTGTGAAGTTCATCAAATTCCATATAAATTTATCTTTTTCTCTTTTTGGAACTAGTATTAGTCATATATTAGATCTTGTCTTTTTTCCTCATTATTTTTATTTTTTCGTATTTTTACTCAGTGTTACAGGATAATCTTCCATTTGATCCTCAAGATAATAATTTATGTTTTTAGCAATAGCTATTTTTTTTTTCCAGTTTTCCATTGCATCTTTAATACAAATCCTGGCTTTTAAAAAAAAAACTCTTCTGGAATCTCCTTTGTGCTTTAAAAAATTGGCCTAAAAAATTCTTATTATAGTTTTATTAAAGTGCTTTTTGTTTCTTGCATTTATTTATTTATTTATTTATTTATTTATTTATTTAAAATAATCTCTGCACCCAAAGTGAGGCTTAAACTCACAACCCTTAAATCAAGTGTTGCATGCTCTACTGACTGAGCCAGCCAGGCACCTCTGTTTTTTACATTTAATCATTTTCTCCAGAATGTTTGCTCTATTCTTCCTCCCTCAAGTTGTTATATCCCTTTTATTTTTTGCTAGCTCTTATGAGTAGATGTGGTTTCTGTACATATCTGTCCAAGTCAAATTGCTGAGTTCTCTAGGATTATAGTAGATTGACAGGTAGTAGAATTTGAGGTGTGGATTTTTTTTCCCTCAGTTTTTAAGTTGAGATCTCTCTGTCCTCAGCCCAGTAGTATAACTCTCCTTTTGACTGCTTCCCACCAAAATAAAAGGTAGGTTCTTCTACAGCTTGATATAGGCAGTTTAAAGGACTTTATTTTCTCAGGCCCGTGCTTATTACAGTATGCTGCTCTGTGATTAGTTTTGTAAATGCTATTAGCCAGTAAAATTACTTTGTGCTTAATAGGCATAAATAGGGACTTGAAATGGTTCAGTGCACTTGAAGAGCTGACATGTGAATATCATTGCTATAGAAATGTATCTGAGTACAGAAAATTGTCATGGTCATTGTTCTGTTTCAGGCTCATTATTTAGCAAAACTCCATAATGTGGGCAATAAAAATATTTTTTTTGTCCATAAGCATCCACTAAATCAAATGCTTATTACATAAGCCATGGTCTTTTGAATGTATGAAATAGATGTACATTATAGTAGAAGAAAATGGATTCATCATTGAAATTTTATTTGACACTCAAAGCCATGCTGCAGAGAAACTTAAACATAACATTTGTACATCAGTTGCTTTGGTTAAAGTATTTTTAGATCATTGATTAAAAAGTAAGATAGGGGAAGCAGACAAACCATAAGAGACTCCCAATCTCACAAAACAAACTGAGGGTTACTGGGGGGTGGGAGGGTAGGGATAGAGTGGATGGGTTATGGACATTGGGGAGGGTTTGTGCTTTGGTGAATGCTGTGAAAGATGTAAGCCTGATGATTCATAGACTTGTATCCCTTGGGCAAAGAATAAAAATAAAATTAAAAAAAAATAAAATAAAATAAAAAGTAAGATATCAGTATTTATTAACATTTAAGTTAAAAATCAATTCAGTATACTCAAATTATTCCTTACAATGAAATAAAATTACATTTTCTTCCAGACATGGTCTCTTCATTCACTTGCTCTTATAGTGGATTCTAGTGGCCCAATGTATCGTGGATATGTGGAACCAACATTATCTCTAGTTCTTACCTTGCTGTTGACAGTTCCACCTTCACATACGGAAGTTCATCAATGTTTGGGTAGATGCTTGGGTGCCATAATAACTACTGTTGGCCCTGAGCTACAAGGTGAGTAGTAAATTCATCTTAAATTAAAGGAACTAGGCATTGGTATCTTTCAATTTCCTGACTGTCACTATCATGGTTAGCTTAATGAAAACTTGTAATAATAATATTAACTGTGTACTGAATGCTTCTTATTTAGCAAAGGCCTACAACTCTGCCTTTTTTTTTTAAAGATTTATTTATTTATTTGAGAGAGAGAGTGTGAGAGAGCACAGGCAGGGGGAGGGGCAGGCAAAGGGAGAGGGAGAGTCAGACTCCCTGCTAAGCAGTGGCCTGACTCAACTCAGGGCCTTGATCCCAGGACCCTGGGATTATGACCTGAGCCAAAGGCAGGCGCCTGACAGACTGAGCCACCCAAGAGTTCCTCAACTCTTCTTTTTATATACGCTATTTTATTTAATCCCTACAACATACCTTTGACTGACTGTTATTTGAAGTTCTATTTTTTTTTAAGATTTTCTTATTTTATTTATTTGACAGAGAGAGAGAGATCAGATCACAAGTAGGCAGAGAGGCAGACAGAGAGAGGAGGAAGCAGGCTCCCTGCTGAGCAGGGAGCCCGATGCGGGCCTCAATCCCAGGACCCTGAGATCATGACCTGAGCCGAAGGCAGAGGCTTTAACCCACTGAGCCACCCAGGTGCCCTGTTATTTGAAGTTCTGAGCAGAGAAACCCTTTCTTCTTTTTTTTTTTTCTTTTCTTTGTTTCTTTCATTCTTTTTTATTTGAGAGAGAGAGAGAACGTGTGAACTGGGAGGGGCAGAGGGAGAGAGAGAATCTTAAGCAGACTCCACACTCAATGCAGGGCTCAATCTCAAGATCCTGAGTTCATGACTTGAGCTGAAATCAAGATTTGGAGACTTAACCGACTGAGCCATCCAGGCATCCCCAGAGAAAGCCTTTCTAAACGAAATTTTGCCTGGAGTCCCATGAAGACAAAGATCACAGTGGAGTTCCTTTGTCCTGTAGTACCATCCACTTGCCTTCATGGACTTCTGCTTCACTGTTTTTTTTTTTTACTCTAAAGATCAGAAACAGGGGCACTTGGTTGGCTCAGTGGGTTAATGCCTCTGCCTTCGGCTCAGGTCATGATCTTAGGGTCCTGGGATCGAGCCCCGCATTGGGCTCTCTGCTGGGCAAGGAGCCTGCTTCTTCCTCTCTCTCTGCCTGCCTCTCTGCCTGCTTGTAATCCCTCTCTCTGTCAAATAAATAAATAAAATCTTAAAAAAAATAAAATAAAGATCAGGAACATAGTTTCAAGACCCACTCCCATAAAGGAGGTAATATTATGTAATTTTTCTGTGGGGAACCGAGCTCAGAAAAGATAAGTAACTTGCCTAAAGTTACTTAACTGAGTGGTAGATTTACGATCCTGAGGCCCATATTCTAACCACACAATTCCACTGATACAATTTTACTAAAGGTTGAATGAAACACAAAAGGCAGAAAATTACTGTGAATTTATCCTGAATGTATCATCCATTTTCAGTTTTGCCTTTTCCCCCTCATTTAGTACATGCTTTCAATGGGTCAAGATACACATTATCTATCTCATTTAATTCTAACAGCATCCTGAGATAGTTGCATCATTTAATTCTAACAGCATCCTGAGATAGTTGCATCTTTCCATTTTACAGATGAAACTCTGAGGCTGGGAGAGGTTAAGAACTTTTCCACGGTTTTGTATAGCTAATGAGTGTTTGGAGCCAGAGGGGTAGCCCAAATTAGTTTCCTTTGCATGCATTCTTAACCACTATGCTGTGTTGTCTCCATCTGGACAGATAATTTAAAAAAGAAAGAAGCCAAAAATGAAAAGATCTTAATGAAGAATGCTAAGTATTGGAAAATACTTGATTTAGACATGTCTTTTTCTTGCACTCAGTGTCCTCTTTGAGAAAGTTGGTAATTTTTTCTTCCAGTATTATCATAAGGATATGGACAGGATAAATATGTGCCTGATTAAACATAGGTGTTTATCATGTGCTTTCTGATGCAGTGATGATGAGGCAATATGTATTTCAAACTAGAATGCGACTCTATGATTTCCTTGTGTCACATTATATGTATATAAAATTATTTTATTTTACTTGACAAAATTTTAAATCATTTATATTGGGGAATTAAGATGTTTTTGCACACTATATAATACCACTGTTATTTTTCCTATCTCTGTAAAAGTTTTCATTAATCTTCTTAGGAAAATAGGACTTGAAGTTATTAGATAATATAGTGATAATATTGAACAGAGAATGAGGAATCTTCTGTCTCTCACGTAAAATGGTGATAGATTTAAAAGACAATATAGTTTCCTAGGGAATTTACATAAACCCAGCTAAATCTAGGAGACATATATTATTATCATCCATATACAGTCATGTTTTGAAGTCATTTCTATGGGCTTTGCTGACTTTTTGTCTTCAAAACAATCTGAATAGTGATCAGAAAGAGGAGTTATTTAGATGGTAATTGTTTTCTAGGAATACTTTTGGTAATACTAATAATAGCATTTTGCATTTTCTTTTATTTTGCTACCAGGGAATGGAGCAACAATTTCCACCATTCGTTCTTCTTGTTTGGTGGGTTGTGCAATAACCCAGGACCATTCAGATTCTCTTGTTCAGGCAGCTGCCATATCTTGCCTTCAGCAGCTTCACATGTTTGCACCACGACATGTCAATCTCTCTAGTCTTGTTCCTAGCCTGTGTGTAAGTATAAAGCTGCTTCATTCATTGCTTTATTTAGGGAGCCCCAAATTTGTTTCCCAAGAGATTAAACTAGAACAAAATAAAAAATGTAAGTTTTCTGGATTGTCCATTCTAGATTTCACCTTCAAGAGTCATTTGACTGTTCATTTTATTTGTTGGTTTCCTTTTTCACCTTTTAAGAAATATTTTGGTGAACTTTTTATTTCTTGGCTAAGAATGTGTCATGTTTAGTCTTTCCCATTCAGACTTTTATGTCCTGAAGTTTGATTGATAACTTATGAGGGTCTGTTGCTGTCATCATAGTTATTAATTTGTTCACTTAATAAGTATTTATTGAGAGCCGGCTACATGTCACATACCACACAAAGTCCTGGGAATACATTGGTAGATGAGACAAGATGAAGCTTCTGCCATACTGAAATTTGTAGTTTACAAGGGAACAAGGTCAATAATAATTATTTACAAATAAGATAAGTGCTAGAACAGGCTATAGGGAAACATATAACAGGGGAACCTGTCAGAATCCAGGCATTCAGAAAGGATTTACCTGAAAAATTGATCTTGAAGGTGTGATCTGCAGGATAATTAAGAGTTAGTTCATGAGAAAGCATGATATTGCAATAGACAGCATTTATTTTTAGACAGACAGAAAAATATGTGAAAGGCCCCAAAATGGGAAGGAGCATGACACAGTTGAGAAACCGTTTAGTTGGTATGGTCAAAGCTGAGAGAGAAGGGGTGGGTGGGGCCCGGGCACGGAATGAGGCTGGACACTTAGCCAGGTGAGAGATATGCAGACTTTCTAGAAGTATTAGAACTTTAGACTTTATGACTTTGAGAATTATCGTGGTCTAGGAGGGAGAGGGTAATGACTTGCTCTATATTGGCAGCAATGGGGATAGGGAAAGATAATTAGAATTGAGTGATACTTGAGAGGAAGAATCATTTGGGGCACCTGGGTGGCTCAGTTGGTTAAGTGTCTGCCTTTGGGTCAGGTCATGATCCCGGGGTCCTGGGATTGAGTCCCATGTCAGGCTCCTTCTTCAGTGGGGAGTCTGCTTTTCCCTCTCCCTCTGCCCTTACCCCTCCACTTATGCTCTGTCTCGTGCTTTCTCTCTCTCTCTCTCAAATAAATAAAATCTTAAAAAAAAAAAAGAGGAAGAATCAATAGAATCTGTTGATTAATTGGCCATAAGGAAAAAAAAAGAAGGATATAATCCACATTCTGACTTGAACATAGTAATGTAATTTCCTGAGATTGGTAACACTGAAATACGAGGAGGTTGGGAAGAGTGGATATCATTAAATCAGTTTTAGATAATTGGTTAGTTTCATGGCCTGGAGCTCAGAAAAGAGAAATTTGGTTGGAAACATAAATTTGGGAGGCATAAGAATTTAGATGGGAAATAAAGACAGAAGTAGTTAAGATCACCAGAGAGAGAATGCTGAATGAGGAACCCAGCATATAAAATTTAGGAAAAGAAAAAGAATCAGGAAAACTACAAAGCAATCTGAGAGATTAAAGGAAAAATAGAGTTCGTAGTGTTCACAGAAGCCAAGGAGAGTAGAGGGGTGGTCAGCTGTGTCACACATCGTTGAGAGATCAAGATGAGAGCTATAATGTGTCCTTTGACTTTTGTCACATGATGTGACAAAAGTTCATCTAGCAAGAGTTCATCTAGCAGAGTGGTTACAAATGGAAGCCCAAATACATTGGCCTATGAACAGAAACTTCCTTCTGAAGTTGACTTTATAGGAGAGGACTGAGGGCCGTAGGTCAAAGGGGTATGGGGTCAGGCAAGACTTTTTCTCCTACAGTAGTGAGAAGTGAGGGTGTAAGTGCTTAGCCGATGGAACCAGTAGGATGGGAGAGTTTAAGGTGTGGGGCAGAGCGTGGATAATCATCCAAGGTTTCTGATGGGATGGACTTTCCAGGGCACAATTAAGAGAATGTCTTTCCCCATGCAACACGAAGAGGAGAAGATGAGTATAGATAAAGGTGGGTTTTGGATTTGGTGGCTGAAAGTTGGGGGAGCTATCATCTAATGACTTTTACTTTCATAATCAGATAAAAGGGAAGATAAGTGAGGGAGCAAAGAAGAGGGCCAGAAGTTTGAGGAGAGTGGAATGTGGGAGATTGGACTAACAGGAGAAATAGAAGATTCTGTGGTGGTACTGAGGGTTCAGCAGAGGGTAGTGACCCTTTTTTGGCTCCACTGTGTGATTAATGATGGTAGCAGTTCACCTTTTAAGATTTTTCTCCAGCACCTATAACCAACCATTGAGCAGCCAGGTAGTTTGAAACATTCATAGTTGAACTTTGGCCAACCAGATTCAATTAAATGACAACAGGATGAAAGAAATAGGGATGTTAACAATACAGTGCTAAAATAATAATGCATTATGAGGTCTCATTTGGATAAAAGAGGAAGGAAAAGACAGCAGGAGCTTGATGTATAGGAAGAAAAAAGGTATTGTAGATTTAACCGTGGGAAGTTACTGCTCACATAAAGGGAGAAGAAGGTTATTCAGGATAAAGTGAAGGAACTGAAAGGCCACCGTATTAGATGTTAGATCTGATGTGGTATATTTAACTTATGCAACAGGATTTTCTCTTGTTTCACCATAGGGGGGGAACTGAACCAGTCCTAGACCATCAAAGAATCTGAGTGTGCTGCAGGGCAGAAACCAGATGCACATGTATACAGGAAACAGCCACAAAGAAAATAGTTGATGAATAGTTTACAAGATATGTAGCATCCTGCCAAAAACCGTGGACTAATGCCTAACCTCTGAGGGCATTGGTGACGTCTCTTGAGCAAGGTGGCTCTACATGAGCAAGCTGTTACATGATACAGCTTAGGTTACTGACAAACGTGATGAAAACACAGACACACGCTCTTTAGGTTATCTGGTTCTTCTCTCCATTTTTTTCCTCCTTAAATATAATTACACCATGGAGGTTGACCTTCTGAGATGGAACACATTTAAGAGGATCTGCTAAAGTAAATAATGTGAATTTCGTTATCTCAGTGGAGGTTGTCAATAAACCATAGGCTACACAATGAACTTCCTGTGTATTAACACAGGATAATGCCTCAAAACTGATTGCCTTAGCAGAACACCAAGGGTTTTATTACAAAGCATGTTGGACCACTTTCCTGAACCTTCTCCAAAAGGCTAAGTAGTAAGATTACAGTAGGAAGGAGAGGGCATGGCAGGATAGAGATGAGAAAGGGGGCCATTAAGGCATCGTCTTGTTTCCACATTGCCGAAAGCCCCCATACGGTCTCTGTTACCAGATCTTTTGACAATGAAAAATAGTCCACACATGGGTTCATCCAAATTAGTGAAATTGGTTCAGATTCTTAAAAATTTCATTTTCATTTCTGCTCAGTCATTGCCATCAGCAATGGCAATGTTACATGATTACCATGTGTAATACCTAACACAAATGAAATGTGATTTTTTTTTCAGCAAATGTATTGAGAGGTGAGTTTCACCATAGTAATCTTTAAGTGATAGAAAAGTATTAAAATTTATATGATGTTAGAACACTCAGAATGTGTCTTTGAAAGAAAAACCATCTGAATTATTGTTATTTCCCTCTGGGCAAGCAACTGCTTTTTTATTTTATTTATTTATTTATTTATTTATTTATTTATTTATTTATTTATTTATTTATTTATTTATTTATTTAGAGAAAGAAAGAATTATGTATGTGTGTGTGCACATGCATGAGTGGAGCAGAGGGAAAGGTAGAGAGAGACTCTTAAGCAGGCTCCATGCCAATTCACCCTAAGATCATGACCTGAGCTGAAATCAAGACTCAGACACCTAACTGACCAAGCCCCCCAGGAGCCCTAGCAACTGCTTTTTATACCATGTGACCACAGTTATGTGTTCTCCTGTCCTGACAGAAGTATTCTATACACAGGTGCTTATGTCATCTGGGATAATTGTAGGAAATGTCAGTGAAAGACTTGAGATGAATGCCCAGGTCATCACTGTAAGAGCAGGGGAGTCTGGTTGTCCGAGATGTGTATGCAGTGGGCACAGCAAGGGATAGCAAGGTGACATACAGTGTAGAATAACAGGCATTTTTATGGGAAGGTGGAGGTCTACTGTAGGAGCAAGGAACACAGTGTTCCTGAGGTTTGTGGACTCTAAGAAAGACAAAGAAGCTTCTTTGGAAAACAGTTTGGCATAATCTTAAATAGGTGAATATATGCATATGCTGCGACCAGAAGGTTGACTCTTACTTAAGTAAACACCTGACAGAAATACACACGCATGTGTGCCAAAATAAATGTGCAGGAATGTTCACTGCTAGGTTATTCATAATAGCCACAACACAGAACTGACCTAAATGTCTACCAGTCAGCAGTGGATAGAGAGTGATATAATTATTCAACAGAATACTACACAGCAATGAACATGAACTGTAAAATGTAATCACATGTGAGTCTCACAGACAAGTTGCTGAGAAGAAGCCAGTCACAGAAGAGAGTGCATGACATGGTTCCATTTACATAAAGTTCAAGAACAGGCTAAATAAAACTATAATGATGGACGTCACTATAGACTGTGATTATCCCCAAGGGGCTGGGAAGGGCCATGAGGAAGCCACATATTTTTATCAAATTTTGTATGTTTTATTTTTTATTTTGTGGCTTTTACCAAAAAGTGTCAAGGGAAAATTTTCAAGTCTTTCTTTTACCTTGTTTATAGTGACTGTAAGACACCATCAATTATAATTTGTATCTCTAATATTAGAGATGTTAAAATGGAAAAAACATGCCTCAGAATCATTAAAATAGAGTTTTTGAAAAGACTTAATAAACAAAAGTTTTTTTTTTCTTTTTGGCTCTGCCAGTCAACATTTGTTGCATATATTTTCTTAGCTAAAATTCTTTTTTTTTTTTTCAGATTAAAAAAAACTTTTTTTAAGTAAACTCTATGCCCAACATGGGGCTTAAACTCACAACCCTAAGATCAAGAGTTGCATGCTCTTGGACTGAGCTAAATTAAATTTTTATGGTATTCTGCTATATATATATTTGGTCATTTATATATATTTGGTCATTACCATAATTATATAAGATAGAGCCGATATTGTCCCCACTGTACACATAAAAAGGCAGAAACTTAAGAGACTGAGTGACTTGTTCTTCCCATCTCATATGACCATGCTTAAGGTTTCTAATTATAGGATATTTGAAAGTTCCAGAATGTCTTCATTTTAAGGCAATGAAGTGAATAAAACATTTTATCAAAAAAAAAGCAGGCTTTCTCCCCTCAGTTGTTATACATATATATATATATATATATAGTGCTTATATATATTTATATATACTTATATATATTTTAATACTTGGTATAAATTTCATGGGCTATGAATTTTATGCAGATGTATCTTGAATTACAAATGCTATATTTGTAGCATAAAAATATAATATTCAGCATTGTGAAGAGGTGGTGTATTCCGTATATTTATTCCCTCCTCCACTATTTCTGGATGAGATTTTTTCCTAAAATATATTATTTTGCTTAAAAAGCAAGTGCATGGAACATAATTTAATATTTTCTTGATGAGTCAGATTTATAGTAATAATGATAATAGCTAATATATATTGAGCAAGTGCCATGTCTCAACCACTGTTCTAAGGAAAATACTTGCATTAACTTTATTTTATTTTCATTATTTTCCTGCAAAGAATTACTCTCCACATTTTGCATGTGGGCAAACAAGGCACAGAGAGATTAAGTAAGTTGTCTAAGGTCACACAGGAGTCAGTGACAAGGAAGATTCAAATCCAGTCTAGCAACCAGAGCCTGGGCTCTTACTCATTATGTCATGCTGTGTCTTATACTTTACTTCATGTATTAAGGTGTACTACATTGATTCTTTCAGGAACTTTTGAGATGAAAAACAGTTCTTTTCCAAAAGGGCCCATTTTGGAATTCTTTCCAGGTGTTTATGTTTGCTTGATTTTATTTCATTATTTTATTACTTTTTAAAGATTTTATTTATTTATTTGTCAGAGAGAGAGAGTACAAGCAAGGGGAGCAGGAGGCAGAGAGAGAAGCAGGCTCCCTGTTGAGCAAGGAACCGGATGTGGACTCAGTCCCAGGACCCTGGGAACATGACCTGAGCTGAAGGCAGGCGCCTAACCTACTGAGCCACCCAGGCATCCCTATTTTTTTATTTTACTAAATACCCTTCTTAGCCTTCAGTTCTTGCTCTGTGCTCTGCCTCCTAACTTTTCACTGACTACATCTAATCTCCATGCACTTAAAAAATTTAGATGATATTTAGTAGAACTATGTGTAAGATGTGCAAGAGATTCTTCTGGATTTTCATGGAAATATGTAGTATCATCTTTAGTGACCAGGTCTTGGGACAGTTATTTTGGCCACTAAAATATTCCTTGTACACATTATTGGTATTATTTTTCCAAAAGTCCATTATTTGACTATATATTTAACAACTCGTGTTGTTAAATGAAGAACTCTTCTCAAGTAAGGTGTTAATACATATTCATTAGGCAAATGAGATTGCGTTTTTTTAAAGAAAATTGTCTAATATGTTATGGTTTCCAGGTTCACTTATGTAGCTCCCATTTGCTACTTCGCCGAGCAGCTGTGGCTTGTCTCCGACAGCTTGCACAAAGGGAAGCAGCTGAAGTATGTGAATATGCCATGAGCCTAGCAAAAAATGCAGGTGACAAGGAGAACCCCGGTACTCGTAAGTTACTTTATCAGTCGTATTCTTTTTATTTAAATACGTCAACATTTCAAATGAATATTACTCTTTAAATAACATTTTTGCTTTTAAGTATGGTCAATCTTCTTATTCTTTCAAGTTAAATAAAACCATTACAACTTTAAAAATTCCAGTATCATTTTCTTGGTAAGTTTACACTTTCACCTTTTTTAAGGTTTGGAGCTAAAAAAAAAAAAAAAAGTAAATAGCATTTGGTATTTGGTATCAAGGTACTTATGCCATCCCTTCAGGATGATTTAGCTATATAATGGATAAATAACTCTAAGGATATTGCTTTATCACTAAAAGACTTCTGGAAAGAAAAGTGATCCATTTTGGGGATATCTGAAAGCTTCCAGTATCTGATACTAGTTGACCCTTTGTGATGTAACTTTTCCTCAAGAAGGGAAAGCTAGAGTAACCAATAAAAGAAATGTCAGTAGGTGTTTGGGCAGCAAAAGGTAGATCTTTGCTTTCTTCAGTTCTTTCTGCTTTTTGGGGGGTTTAGGTATAGCTTGAATTTCATAGCTGACCTTTTGGTCTCTAGGGTTAGGTTGCTTGAGAGCTTTTTCAGAGCTTAACTGACAGATATTTCCCCTATCGTGAGAGAAAATTTTTACTTGTAAGAGCTCTCTAATACAGAAAAGTTGCTTGGGTACTAAGAAGCAAGATTCTAAAATAACTTCAATTTTAGGATAATATAAGAGCTCTATTAATAAACATACTGTATTACAGAATATAAAAGAAGTTATTTATACAGTAAACATTATTGCTTTTAAGAGAGAAAACATAGCACCAAAAATATAGAATTTTCCTGAATACATGTAAAATTTTCAAACTTATACACATCAGTCACCATAATCAAAATTGAAAGACACACTAAGAAGTACTTGCAAAACATATTTATTAATTTATTTTATTTTTTGAAGTGTGCATATTTACATTTTTATGTTTTTAAAGCTTAGTGTGTTGGGGGTCTTAAGACCCCTGAAGTTTGATGATGTACTAGGAGGACTTAGCATATAGTCATGCTTATGGTTATAATTTATTATAGCAACTGGATACAAAGCAAAATGTGCAGAGGGAAAAGGCACTTGGCATGAAGTCTGGAGCAAACCAGGCACAGGTTTCCAAGACCTCACGTCCCATAAAGTCACACAGGAGCTGCTTGACTCCCCGGCATGAGTCCCGACAACATATATGAAATGTCTGTCATGAAAGCTTGTCAGGGGCTTGGTGCCCAAGGTTTTTATTGGGCACTGGTTGACTAAGCATGGTCTGCCTAGCATGTTTCAAAAGTCCAGACTTTCAAAGGCAAGCAAGTGTTCAGCATAAACCATACCGTTTGTACAGTTTAGGCATGGTGAGCCACTTTGACCAGGAAATGGTGGGAACCCTCCTGAAACCCAGTTCACTGGAATGCTGGCTGAGGGCTAATCTGAATTTCAGGCCTTACGAAGTGGTCTCAGGCATGCTATGTTAACTCTCGTCTGCATCTGTAGAAAATCACGAGAGCCTAGGAAACATGTTTTATCAAAGAAGAAATATCAACTTATGAAATATTTTCAACCTCCAGTGATTAAATAATTATAAGTCAATACAATCATAAGATAGCATTTTTTTCTATAAAACTGACCAAATTAAAAATAATGATTTTAACCAGCACTGAGAGAGGTATGAATAAACGGGAAATATCTTGTACTGCTGATAGAAAGAAATGTAAAGTCATACAAATTTTCTGGATTTGTCAGTATTTTTTATCAACTTACCCTTTGACCTAGTGATTCCCCTTTTAGGAATTTATCCTCAATGATCAATCAATGTTCTCTCTCTCTCTCTCTCTCTAAGAGCGGGAGAGAGGAACAGAGTAGGGCAGAGGGAGAGAGAGAGAGAAAAATCTTAAGCAGGCTCCATGCTCAGCACGGAGCCCGACATGGGGTTCCATCTCACGATCCTGAGATCATGACCTGAGCCAACATCAAGAGTGGGGTACTTAACTGCCTGAGCCAGCTAGGAACCCTCAATGTTTTCTTAATTCAGTGGTTTGTTGTGTAGCTACAAAAATTCATGTTGTAGAAATATAATTCTTGATATGGAACATACTATCAGCTAAATAAAAAATAGGCCTCTGTGCCTAATTTCTTGCTAATGTTCTCTTTCGTTGTAACTGAACCTTTTGACTTTTCCTACTATCTGAGTTTCTCTCACTGTGGCTCTTTTCTGCAAACTTCCCCTTATTTTGTCGTTAGAGTGACTCAACTGAAAGATCCGCTTTCAGTCTACACTCCTTTGTCTCTCTTTAAGGTTCAAAGAGCTTCAGCCTTTGGAGCCTCAGTATTCCTTCTTAAGCTTGCCTGTTGTACAACTTACACTGTTTCTCAGAAGGAAAAGATTTTCAGGTAGAGCAGGACATTTAACTACTATTTTATAACAGTATTACTTTTTTAATTGAAGTGTAACTGACATATACTGTTATATTAGTTTCAGCTGTACAACGTAGTGATTCCACAATTCTGTACTTGACGCAGTGCTCATCATGCAGTGCTCACCATGACAAGTGTAGTTGCCATCTCTCATCATATGTTATTACAAAACTATTGACTATATTCCCTATGCTGTACTTTCAACCCTGTGACTTGTTTTATAGCTTGAGGTTTGTGCCTCTTAATCTCCTCCACCTATTTTATCCATCTCCCCACTCAAAATGACTTTTTGATCATATATTTCTTAGAAAGGATTTTCCCAGTTTTTAAATGACATTTTAGGATGCAATCCATTTATAATTTGTGTTCCAGCTTTATAGATTTTTAAAAACCTAAACTATACGACTGAATAAATTTCAGTTCTTTCAACAAATGTGGCAATAATTATTTTTCAGTCTACTTATAAATATGCCTCCTTCCCACGCTTTCACTCTTTTGGAATGAAATATATATTTATTGAACATTCCCTGGAGATTTGTTTAAAATACCCCAGAATTAAAAAATAAAAAATAAAAAAAATAAAATACCTCAGAATAATCAGTCTTAAGGATCCGAGTTTTACCCATATTGTCAGATTAAATTCTAAACCTAAGGATATGTAAACTGGAAAACATAAATTCTATGTATAGCTAGCTTGTTTTGTTGTAATTGTGAATTTACATGTAAGCCTTGGTCTTTAACATAATTATTACCTATAGTACACAACAAAACCCTATACAAATTCATTTGTAAAAATTGCTTTTCAGATGTCAATCCTTTTGCACCTGGAGTCAGTTCTCGAAGTGATATCCACTGCCGGCACCAAGGTGTTAATATAACAGAAACGGGTCTTGAGGGACTTCTTTTTGGAATGCTAGACCGGGAGACAGATAGAAAATTATGTTCTGATATTCATGATACTTTGGGGCATATGCTTTCATCACTGGCTGTAGAAAAACTTTCCCATTGGCTAATGCTTTGTAAAGATGTCCTGGCAGCTTCTAGTGGTATGTATTTAATATATAAAATATGTTCTTAAAATAATGACTATTTTACCTCTGGTGTATATCTGTATATGTAAACATAAAAAGATGTATAGACACACACACACACACACACACACACACATATATATGTATTTGAGCTTACATTTAAAAATGCTAATAAATTTTAATCTATAAATCCCTGTATAAATGTTGAAGATTAAATTATATTACAAACTAATGAGCTTTCTTTGATTTGGGGGAAATAACTAAATTCAAACTAAGTTTTCGTGTATAAAAATCCCAGGTTGCTCTGTATTCAACATAGTATGTAAAACTAGTGAAAAATGTAAAAACACTTTTATGTTATCCTTTCTTTCCTTTCTGATTGACTTAAAAAAACCTTCCCAATTCTACTGTTTCCAAAGGAGTGAGAAATTTACTCCTTTTTTATTAGAAATCTTGTAAAATTAATGCAAGTTCTAAAGCATCATTTTTGCTGTATGTGAGGTTGTCATAATATACCTTGTTTGTGTCACAGATATGAGCACAGCAACTCCCTTAAGTAGTGGAAAAGATGAGGAATCTGAGAAGAAAGACGAGATGGATGATGATACCATGTTCACCACACTAGGTGAAGAAGATAAATCAAAGCCCTCTGTGGCACCTCGCTGGGCCACTCGGGTGTTCGCTGCAGATTGCCTGTGTCGAATCATCAATTTGTGTGAGAATGCGGACCAGGCCCACTTTGATCTTGCCATGGCACGTTCTGCTAAACTACGAAACCCTACAAGTAAATTTAAAATCAGTACTTCTTTTCCCCAGAGTATTTTTGTAGGTTTGTAATATAGGTTTGCTGGTAGGTAACATGGTTTAGACTCTGCCTTTCATTTCTTATAAGTTCCTTTTACATTTTTTTCTGTCCCCTAAGCATACAACCTATCTTCTGACCTATATTTAGAAGATAAGTTGAAGAAAACGGTCCAAAGGTATATACCTATCATAAGGTAGATATATCTTGATCATGTGCCCTAGAGATGACAATGGCAGTAACTTACATATCCTTTGTACTTTGTCCTAGTTTAACAGTTAAGTGTAGAAGAGAGGGCAAAACGTTAAGGTACGTAAGTGAAGTGAGTTTTGTGGTCCCAGCCATGGAGAACGTCAGAACTCATGAATGCCATCATTTAATTCAACTCAAACTCTCAGATTTCAGAAATGCTACTAGGTATTTTTGAAAAGGTGAAAACTTGCTGAAACTCGACACTGTTTTTTATCTTTTGTAAGCTTTTTATATCCCATATTTCTCTGGATCAGATATTATAGGGAGTTTACAAAGAGATCATCAGATCTAGTATCCTCATTGTACAGATGAGGAGACCCAGAGAAGCCAAGAGTGGTGCAAGAGTAAGAGACTCTCTGTCTTGGACTTTATTGTCTCTTCATCACCCTGTCATTTTTTTTTACATCTGTAAAAACAAATTGTGCGTACTAATAGTACTGAAGTCTATACATTAAAACTCCTTTTAATTTACTTGATTCCTAAATGCCTTTCAGTTTACTGGAACTCAAAGGTGGATTAAAAAACAAAAAGTAAAACAGTGGCACTCCACGTGTAAGATGTGAATCCGAATGTACGGTTATCAGCAAAGCACAATATATCACGAACACAGTGTCCTATTCATGCGATTATTTATCAAATATTTACCAAACCGTAATCTTTGCTACACATTGGGGTTGCAAAGAAGAAAAAAATATAGCCCATATCCTTGAAGAATTTCTAGTCTAGAAGACAGACTTTCTCTCAAACAATTGTATGTCCCAATACTGGTATGATGAAGTGTTTTGGGGACATAAAAAAGTAGTATGCATTTTCTGAAGAACCAGGAAAGATTTTACAGAAAAGTTGATTTTGAAACTGGATTTTAAAGGCAGAGAAAAGATTTTCTGGGTAGAAGAAGCTGGTTGTATTAGTTTTCTATTGCTGCTGTAACAAATGGACACAAATTCAGTGGCTTAAAACAACACACATTTTTTCTTATTGTTCTTATAGGTCAGAAAATCCAACACGAGTCCCACTGGGTTAAAATCAGGCTATCAGCAGGGCTGCATTCCTTTGTGGAGGTGTTCCAGGAGTCTCTTCTTCTTGGCTTCTTTGGCTGCCTGCATTCCTTGATGGTGACCCCCTCTCTCTGTCTTGTGCAGGTGGCTCCCTCAAAGCCAACACTGACTGTCTAAGTCACCCTTCTCTAGCTGTCACATGGGTGTGACCACAGCCAGGAGCGGTACTCTGCTTTTCAGTCTCATGTGATTAGATTGGGCCCACCTGTTAAATTTGGGATAATCTCCATTTCAGAGCCCATAATCTTAATCACACCTACAAACCCCCTTTTGCTATGTAAATTAACATAGTCACAGATTGTACGAATTAGGTAGACTTATTTGAGCACCATTATTCTGCCTACCACACTGGTTTATTATAAGCAAAGAAAGTAAGATAATTTGTTTGGTTGCTCTAGATTTTATTTGTTTGTTTGTTTTAGAGAGAAAGAGAGTGTGTGCATGCATGCACACCAGCATGAATGGAGGAAGAGAGAGAGTCAGAGGGAGAATCTCGGGCAGACTCTGTGCTGAACACGGGGGGCTTAATCTCATGGCCCTGAGATCATGACCTAAGCTGAAATCAGGAGTTTTATTAATTAAAATTAACCAACTCAGCCACCCAGGCACCCAGAAAGTAAAGAGAATTTGTAAAGGCCTGGAAGTATAAGTGTGCATGTGACATTTAGAGAATAGTGCAGATCCTTACGTTGGCTTTCCTTTCTTTGTATTTAATACTTTTTCTCTCATTCTTTTTATCTTGTCTACATGAGAAGAGATCCTCACAAGTTTTCCCTTTATATCACTGATAATGTTTTACTGTTTTCTGCCCGCATAATGGATCTTAAGTCTTCTTTTGTTTTTAGTTTTCTTTTAATTTTTTCTTTTTTCTACCTTCATTATGTCATATCCTTTTGACTCTTGATGATTTTCTGTTCTTATTCTGTAGCAGTCATGATTTTTGCATTCTATTGGAATGCCAAGTGATTTTCTATGTTTTATTCTGATTTTTATAGAAAATTAATTTTGAGATTAGCTCTTTCTGAATCTTCAGAATCCTTATTTTGCCTGTGCATGTTTTCTTCATAGGCTTATTTGTTTGTATCTTTGAAAGAGGAGAGTGCTCTCCACCCTTAAAATTTGCTCACAGTGTGTGTGTGGGGGGGTGGATTGCCCATATTCTTTGTCTTTGTTTACTGAGTACTTTACATTGGTAGCTGGATAGTAAGCTGATATAACAGCTTTCCAACCTAGATTCCGGTATCTGACATGCTTTGTTCTGCTGGACTGAAACAGGAACCTTTCTAGTTCCCATTGCCTGCTATTCTGAACGGTCATGTCAGCATGTATTTTTCAAAGTTATAGACCAAATAAATAACTGTTCTATCCAGGCTCTTCCTGTATCATCTTTACTTCCCTTTGTATCCACTGAGCTTTAGTTGTATGGAACTACTACTTCCAGAATATAATAAACATCTAACAGCCCCCTAATTCTCTCCTCATTTTAGAGTTTCTGCCTCATGCCCCTTCCCACTCCCCTGCTTTCAGGAGTTCATCTCCTTGGACTTGGAAAAAAGACATCTTGACTTAAGAAAAGTCGGAGATAGAGATTTATGTAGAGAAGCAACATACTTTCAGGAATAATTGCCTAGTTTTTGGTTGGTAGATTGATATCTTTCTAGACCTTTTTAATTAGGTAACAGAGTACTGGAAGAGTAGTGGGTCTTTTTATTTACTTTTGGGTTGGCATAATATGAATAAGCTCGTTTTAATCCTGTTCCATCTGCCTTGGAAATTTCCTCCCAACTTCTGGCAGTTCACATACCTAATTTTTTTTAAGGTTTTATTTATTTATTTGACAGAGAGAGACACAGGGAGAGAGGGAACACAAACAGGGGGACTGGGAGAGGGAGCAGCAGGCCTCCCTCCAAGCAGGGAGCCCGATGCAGGACTTGATCCCAGGACCCTGAGATCATGACCTGAGCCGACGGCACTTAACAACTGAGCCACCCAGGTGCCCCTATTATACCTAATTTTTATTGATGTTGTGTTTTTGCCTCCCTTAGATGAGGAAGTATTGGGGGCTTCTAGCCAGATTTTTTTTTCTCTCTCCTTTGTTCCTCTTCCCCAAACCAGTATTCTTTTTTAACCTTAAGATTCTAAAATTGGAATTTTAGGTAGGCACATGAAAAAATTAGAAGATACTTGTCTTATAACCTTCACAATAGCAACAACCACAAAAACCTGTTTAAATAGGATCTGTTTGGGAATCCAGCTGAGCCACAGATTGCCACTGCTTCAAAAAGACTTTGGGAGTCTTGCAGCCTCCTGAAGAATTTGAGAGTACTTGAGTTTGATAAATTTTTTAGATAACTTCAATTGCTAGGTCTTTAAGGTCACCAGTCTTTTCTTCTTCAGTATCTAATCACTAATAATTTTATCCAGTATATTTTTCATTTCAGGTATTTTATTTTTTTATTTCTACAAGTCTTATTTGTGGTTCTCCCTTTTACTTCTCTCTTCAATATGTTCAGGTTTTTGTTTTCTATCTTGAATATAGGCAACATATTCATGATAACTCTTTTAGGCTCCATGTCTGCTAATTTCATCACCTTTTCATTTCTGGGTCTGTTTCTATTCACTGAGGCTTTTTGTTTGTTTGTTTGTTTGTTTTGTTTCCTTGTTACAAGATATATTTTCCTGCTTCTTTGCATCCCTGATAATATTTTATTATATGCCAGATTTGCAAATTTTATAGTAGTAGTGCTGGATTTTGTTTTATTCCTTTAAATAGTGTTGGACTTCGTTCTGAGATGTAGTTATATTCAAAAGGTATCTTTTGAATTCTTTTGAGACTTGCTTTTAAGCTTTGTTTAGGCTATCTGGGGTGGCCTTTAAAAGGAAAAAGACTTCCCTTCTCTACATCTTATCCATATAAAAGTCTTTTCCAGAGTAGAGGTTGGGAAACTGCTTCCTACAGTCCAAATCCAGACCATAACCTGCTTTTTAAAATAAAGTTTCATTGGAACACAGCATACCCATTTAAATACACGTGATCTATGACTATGTTCATTCTACAACAGTAGAGTTGAGTAGTTGTGATAGAAATTATGTGGCCAGCAAAATCAAAAGTATTTACCATCTAGTTCTTCACAGGAAGAATCTGCCAACCCTATTCTAAAAGAATTACAAACTCATTTTGGGAAAGTTATGATAGATATTTTGCTTCAAATGTTATTGTATATCCAGTAATGTCATCTGTATTACCATATTGTGTAAAGGTTTACCAATATTGAGAAATTATGATACATGAGCTTTCTTGAAAGTGTATCTTTGTTATTTTTAAACATAGTGGAATTGTGGAACATATGCTTTTTTAAAAACATATTTTATTTATTTATGTGTTTATTTACTTGAGAGTGAGAGAGAGAGAATGCACGAGCAGGGGGAGTGGCACACAGAGGGAGAGGGAGAAGCAGGCTCCCCACTGAGCAGGAAGCCCAATACAGGGCTCAATCCCAGGACCCTGAGATCATGACCTGAGCAGAAGGCAGATGCTTAACAGTCTGAGCTACCCAGGCACTCCAAACATAAGTGCTTTTTTAAAGAAGTTTATTTCATTTCATATTTTTGTGTTGTAAAGCCTATTTTTGGAGTTTTCTTTTTCCCTTCTCTATTTTTATTTATTTTTTATTTTTTTAAAGATTTTTATTTATTCATTTGACACAGAGAGAGAGATTACAAGTAGGCAGAGAGGCAGGCAGAGAGAGAGGAGGAAGCAGGCTCCCTGCCGAGCAGAGAGCCCGATGTGGGCCTCGATCCGAGGACCCTGGGATCATGACCTGAGCCGAAGGCAGCGGCTTTAACCCACTGAGCCACCCAGGCGCCCTCTCTTTCTATTTTTAGATGACCTGTTGGTACTTCATCTCTCTGACCTGATTCGCATGGCATTCATGGCTGCAACGGATCATAGCAACCAGCTGCGGATGGCTGGGCTCCAAGCACTTGAAGACATTATCAAGAAGTTTGCATCTGTGCCTGAGCCAGAATTTCCAGGCCATGTGATTCTGGAGCAGTATCAAGCTAATGTGAGATACTCTGTTTATTTAAAACTTGAAATTGGTCCTTTACATGATCATTAAAGGAGTGAAGATTCCCTGGAGAAATGTATTTGGAACTTCAACTGCCTATCTTTATTCCCATCGTCTGTTACATATTTGAATCCCACACTTGAAGAAACAGTAGTATAAAACTTGTCACTATTTTTAAGTTCTGATAGTGTATTGGTGATAAAACTAGAATAGAATCGCAGCCTAGCTTTTCAGTCTTGTGTTTAGATGTTTAGCCACGCCATTTAAAAGATAAAAGGACTTTCAAAGAGTGTTGTGGATTTGCTGACATTACTTTTATATGTCAAGACTTGATAAGCATTTTTAAAAATAAAAAGGACAGCTTTGTATGCTGAAGGATAACTTTTAATAACAGCAGTGAAAAATATTACTGAAAGAATTACATACCTTCAAAAAATATTTTATTTTATTCCAAACAGAAATACTTGTTTCCCCTGAGATACAACTTTGTTATATAACTTTGAGATATAACTTTTTATAACTTTGTGTTCTTGAACTGAGGCACAATAGATTTAATCCTGGTAATGATGGGTTATGTGAAGACAAACAAGTTAGCAAGGAAAGAAGATACTTTTTTTTTTTTTTTTACTGTAATTATACCAGAACCTTCGCTTCGGATACACAACAGCTAATCTAAAAGCTGTACTCAAATATACACAAAATTAAAAAGGGTGAATAATGTATGCTCCATTGTTTTTCTATCATAAGTACAGGTGAGGAAGTTATGACTTCTAGCCCAGCTGGCTATGGAACACCCATATACAATTACTTACTCCCAAATACCCAACCTATAAGAATGAAGGTTTATTGTTTTGTTTTGTTTTGACTTTTTATTTAGGAATAATTCTAAACTTACAGAAAAATTGAAAGAGTAATTATTTAAATCATGTAGCTTTACCCTTGAATACTTCAATCTGCATTTCCAAAGGAAAAGAACACTGTCTTATATAACCACAGAATAGTTACCAGCTTCAGGTAATTCAACATTGATGCATTACTTCTATATAGTCTGTCATATTCGTTTTATCAGTCAACCCACTAATCTCTTTTAGAGTTTATTCTCTTTCTTCTTCAGTACCGGCTCCAGCACCAGCTCTGTGATTAGTTGATGATTGTACTACCAATACTGCAATTAGCCGCTGTGTGTTTTCAGTCATGGAGAGGGACTCTTGATCCATTTCTAAACTGCTATTGATATAGCTCAGCGACCAACTCTCTTGTGTAAGGGAAGATGTCTCAGATTAGGAGTTGACTATATCTAATTCCTTATTTAATTCATACACATTAAATTTAATATATTTAAGAATCCATGACCTGAGCTGAAGGCAGATGCTTAACCAACTGAGCCATGCAGACACCCCGAGCATCCTTCTTTTGAAGTATTTTTTTTTTTGAGGTGAAATGGTCTCTGAGGTCTTTCAGTAACTATGTGAATTTTTAGTACTACCCAGTTATTAAAGGAGTTGATCCAGTTACATGAGATTCACCCATGAGGTAAATACTGTTAGAAATATATTCAGGAAAATATCAACAAAATAAAATAGAGTAGCAGTTTTCTATTATGTCTAGGAACATGTGTCTTTGTCAGAATATCCAGTTTACTATTAAACAAAAACAAAGGAAAAAGGAACAAGATTAATTTCCTCTTTTGGTATAGCATTCATACAGATTCGATAATGATTATAACCTCCTGGGAAGCTGAAGAAAAATGGTATGTTTGAGTTTTTTGTAACTGAAAAGAGCGATAAGGGAGATGTGATAAAAAGGAAAATAACAAAGATGTGTTTTGTATGTTTTCATCTCCAGAAACACAAGAGGCTTTATATTTACTACTTATCTTTAAAAGTAAAATGCTTGTATTCATTTTCTTAGGTGGGAGCTGCTCTAAGACCAGCCTTTTCACAAGATACCCCATCAGACATAATAGCAAAAGCTTGCCAGGTAAGAAGAAAAATAGGGTTTTCTATAGTTACCTTCTTTAAATTAATAGATACCTTAGAATTTCACTTCCAAGAAAAAAGAGAGAAAAGTTAAATAATATTTATTTTTATCTTGGAAATACAGCAGTAATAGTTCCTTCTTTTATTCTGTATCAAATGTTGAAGTAGTAACTGTTAATTGCATCCCTTTTTTTGTCATAGCTGAGGAAATGACTTTGGGATACATAGGTCTTTTATCAGCCAGAAGTGAACAAAGGTATAAAAATCATAAGAGGGACTAAAAATAAAAATATGATAATATAATTAAAGAATGCATATTAATGATAGTTGGGTAATAAAAGATTTTTTTGATCACAGTTTGTGAAAATTTATAAGTTTCTGGAGAATTTCACAATATGGAAATTTCATTGCAAAATTAATCCCAGAGGATTATTCTCACATTATAATATTTGAAAAAAGTCACAAAATGACCTACGCTTTTGATAAGTTCCTCTTTTTCATGCCTCATTATGAAAATGGATTCATGCATTAAGCTCTCATCTTTCAGGAAATCAGATTCTTTATTTGCTTTCCTAAGGATAGAAGAGAAGCAACTCTCTCCTTCCCAGTTTTCTGGAGTACAGGGCTGTGGTCCATCACTATTGCTAAGAATCTATAATCAAGTTACGTGTGGCCTCTAGAGAATGTTCTATTTGCAATGATAAGTATGAAGTTCTTACTTTGTTCTCTCTCTGGCTGAATGGGTTTGCCTCTTCCTCCCATTGTTAAGATTTTTCTTTTTCTTTTCTTTTCTTTTCTTTTTTTTTTTTAAGAGGGAGAGGTGGGTAGGGGCATAGAGAGAGGGAGAGAATCTTGAGCAGGTTCCACACTCAGCAAGGACCTGACCTGGGCCTCAATCTCACAACCCTGAGATCATGAGCTGAGCCGAAATCAAGAGTCAGACGCTTAACTGACTGAGCCACCTGGGTGCCCCCCATTGTTAAGATTTATTTCTCTGAAGTCTACTGTCTTCATGATGACCTTCAGAGAAATGAACTCCTCTTACAAACAGCAGACCAGAGAGAAAAGAGGGAGCCTTGTTTAAGAAAGAGGTCTGTGGATCACAATACAAACCTTGGAGTTAGAGCAGAACATTTAGTATGAGATACTGACACACAAACAATCAGAAATCCTAGTCCTGTATATATAAATGTCTTGCAATGATGTTTCAGAGCACAGTATTTAAGCAGAAAAAAACCTACAAAGCTGTTCATAGAAAAGCAAAATCTATTCAGATTTCATCTTGTGGATGAGTAGTGTGAAACATTCCTGTCACTGAATTTGCCTTCAACATCTTATTTATGTAGCTCTAGCTTCTTTTTCTATGAGAAGTTTCTTCTTTTCTGCTGGAAGGCTTAAGTTTTTGACCTCCTGTCCCATTTCTGGGAGGAAAACTAGTTTTGAAACAGAAGGAACAGTGGGTTGCAAGTTCCTTTTCTTAAAGGAAAGTAAAGAGTTGGCTTTGGACAGATCATGAAACATTGTATCCCACCTTATTTACTAGAATAGATATCATGTTAAACCTGAAACTGAATCAGGGTAATTTTTAGATATTATAGGAAGACTCTCAAGTGTAACACAATTGGAGACAATAATCAGTGGTTTAATTTAAAAAAATCCTTTAAATCAGCATAGGATTCATAAACATAATATATAAATATCTAATTTAAATATCTAATTTCAGATTAGAATGGATAAATGTACATTCATGTATCACACTCTTTTGATGCAAGTCCAGGTCTTTTTTCCGAGTATGACTTTGCTAATTCAGTGCTGCTTTATCTTTTTTCATAAACCAAACCTATAAAGCAGAACCTGCAGTTTCTATTTTCATGCTCTTTATCTTTTTAAAGATTTTATTTTCAAGTAATCTCCACACCCATCATGGGACTTGAACTCACAACCTCAAGACTAAGAGTTTCATGCTCTACTGACTGAGCCAGCCAGGTGCCCCAAGTTTCAGGTTCTTTAAAGTGAGGACTTGTGATTGTGGAAGCAAGCTAGCACCACCAGACCATGCCTTCCTCCTCAACATTCTTCCTTTGGCTCCAGTGTCACTGCCCTTGCCTGGTTTTCCTTTTGCTCTTCTAGCATTTTCTTTTCAATTTCTTTCATTGTTTATTCTTATTCTGCTTGTCCCTTAAGAGTAACTATCTTCCCTGTGTTCTGTCCTTACACTTTTTTTTTTAAATTTTTTATACCTCAGTCCTTGAACAAATTTACTTGGTAACATTGCTTTAGTTATTACCTGTTTGTGGAGAGTTCCCAGATCACACACATACATATACACACACATATATATACCACATCTTCTTTACCCATTCATCTATCGATGGACACTTAGGTTGCTTCCATAATTTGGCTGTTGTAAAAAAAAAAAAGTAAAAATAGAACTACCCTATGATCTAGTAATCACACTACTAGGTATTTACTCAAAGAATATAAAAACAGTAAGTCAAAGGGATGCAAATATTTTGAAAATGTCTCTGCTACCTAGAGCAATCTACACGTTTAATGCAATCCCTATCAAAATACCATCAACTTTTTTCAAAGAAATGGAACAAATAATCCTAAAATTTTTATATTCTCATGTAACTCCTCTGTATTTATGCACACAGACCTTCTTGATATCTAAGCATTCCCATTTCTTCTGTTAGAAGTAATCTCTCCCTTCTCTGTTTTTTTAAGTGTAGTGTTGCAGTCCTAAAATGTTCATTCAGTCTGTGTTTTCTTTCTTGAGTACAGGGACTAGATTTTTCCACTTTATTTATTTTTTAATCTCTTCCGTAGTGCCCAGAATAATCCTTTGCCTGTGGTAAGCAGAAATGTTGAAGAATTATTCACAACTGAGGTGATTCAGGCAGGAATTTTTTTTCTGTTAAAATTTTTGTCATGTTAGACAATGGAAATATGTTAACTGAATACTGTTAGTTTTCCATGTAAGATATAATAAATTCCATCCTTGTTGTTGATTTGTTATTCAAAAATAAAGTTGAAGCACCGCATTTGGGTCTTTTGGTTGTTTTCTTTTCTTCGTTGGTATTTTGTTTTTTCCCCCAGGGGGAAAAAAGTCATATTTACATCATACTCTTATAGTTAAATATTAATTTTTTTTACAGAAAATTAAAAATGTTTTTCTTTGGCTAGGTATGTAGTACATGGATTGGAAGTGGAGTTGTCAGTGATCTCAATGACCTCCGTCGAGTACACAATCTACTTGTCTCTTCTCTGGACAAAGTGCAGGCTGGAAAAGGATCTTTGAGCCAGCTGTACCGAGAGAGTGCCACAACCATGGAAAAACTGGCTGTTCTCAAAGCGTGGGCAGAGGTAACCGCAGCCTATTGTTTTTGAACCATTTCTCTATCCATGAGAAAATATTCCCCTAGTCCTGTAGGTGAAAAAAAATTTCTTTGATTTTTTGTTTTTTAAACTGACCTTTGGTATCGAACGCTTTTTGGAAATCTGTTATTTGCTCCTTCTCACGGAAATATGTATATTTATGTCTCAAAAGAGCTCTTATCAAACCTTTGAAAATTATGTTTTGTTTTTTTAAAGATTTTATTTATTTGTCAGAGAGAGAGCGAGAGCAAGCACATGAGCGGGGGAGCAGCAGGCCGAGGGAGAAGCAGGCTCCCTGCCGAGCAAGGAGCCCAATGCAGGACTCCATCCCAGGACCCTGGGATCATGACCTGAGCCGAAGGCACTGACTGAGCCACCCAGGCATCCCGAAAGTTATGTTTTTAAATCAGTTTTTCAAAGTTTCTATATTGAGAAAGGGCTCCCCTAACTAATTATGTGGAAATTAGGCAGCACAGGGTTCGATGATCATAACATCGGTTGCCAGTCTGCTAGTTCTTTGCTGACTTGCATTAATATGCTTGATTCACCTACCAGGAGGGCTCTCGTAGTTTAGTATAAAAAGCATTAAATGTTGAATCAGATGCTCTAGAACAACTTCTCTTTCTATAATTTACCGTCTTTTTGACTTTGGTCAAGTGATTTGATCTCTCAGAGCCTCACGTTTTTGTTTTTTTCATTATAATGTGGAAATAATATCTTCTTACAAGGCAATGCCTATCAAAGGACATTGTGGCTGGCACTGAATGGAAGATAGATTATTGCTTTTAAAAAGGTTAGATCAGAACCTCACATAACTAAATTAATAATGCATGTTTTTGTTGACACCTTTTTCTTTTTTAGGGTAAGTTGAACTGTAATTTAAAGATTTGCAGCTCACGCCTCAGCCTTGGATGCTGTCTAGTAATTCTTTTCCCCGTTAATCTTCCTTTCCTTCGTCATGCTCTTCAGATGCCCAGCATATTCTAGATTTCTCTCCTGAAGACCTGTCTTTGCATATACCTTTTCACTCAGAAAGCTGAGGATAACCATGTTCCATCTCCTCAGATTGTTACCTTGAAATCTTTAGATTTACATGAGTTGGGAACTGTCCTTTCACCTGTTAGTTAATGTTAGTTAAACACGAGTGTGAAGGGGAGACTTCCTAGTTCAGTGCTATCAGTCATGCCCACTTCTGTATCTTCAGCCTCTCTCTCTATGTGCTCACTCTTCTTGCCTGCCTAAGGCAGGCACTCTTCCTCACTCTTCCTCCCCATCTAAGTGTATCCTTCTCCTCACTGCTTTTCCTCTCTCCTCTTCATGTCTCAGCTCACTGAAGGAGTTTCAGTATCTTCACTTCCTCAACTCTTGGTCACCTGCTTCTCAGTCCCCCACAACCTGGGGTCATTCTCACGGATGCAGGCCGGCTGGGTCTGAGGACCCAGAGTGCAGTTCTGCTGGAGCAGCCAACAGGGCCCTTGGGTTTGAGCAGGAGTGAAATCAAATGCAAGCCAAGAGGAAATGAGAGCAGAGTTTACTGGAGGTATAGAGACAGCACATACAGACAGAGCATCTGGGAGACTTGAAAAGGAAAGGAGAGCGAGTCTCATCTTTGCTCGGGGCCTGGGGTTTTTATTGAGGATGGTGGTCTGGTGTACATGCCCTCTCAGGCATCCAGGAACTGGTCAAAACAAGGATTGCTCAGGTGTCCTGCATAAGTCCCGTATGCCCTGGAGCCAGGGGTCTTGGTGTCAAGGTGTTTGGAGTCAGTGGTGTTAGAAAACGTACATGATGACCCCACCTGGTCATTCCTTAGATGTTGCCTGTTGTGCTGAAAGACTCCAAAGAAATCATTTAGTGCTTAACCTTAACAAGGAGGACATACAGCATGCGTAAGGTAGGGGCGCAGATCTCAGCAAGAAGAGAAGCAGGAAAAGGAGCAAAAACAGTTTTTCATGAGGTCCCTTCAGTTTCCCTGTGTCATCACCACTCCATTGGAATCACTCTCACTAAAGTTACAAATGAGAGAATTATCTGTATCACTGTGCACTCATCAGTCTCCGTGTTCCTTGGCTTCTCTGCAACATTTGATATTGTCTCCTCTAGAAGCCCTTTGTTTTCCTTGACTTTTGTGACACTCCTCTCTTGCTTCTCCTCTTTCCTTTCCATTGTTCATTCTCAACATCACTTGCAGGCCTCTCTTTGCCTGCCCACTCTTTAAATGTTGGTATTTTTCTTGTCCCTTTCCTCCCTCTTCATACTTTATGGGCAGCCTCATCCATACACGTAAACCTATAGCTTTAACTTGTATATTAAAGATTGTAATTCTGCTTTTCCACCCAGACCTCCTAAATTCCAATCCCATATTTTTAGCTGTTTATTAGACATCTCCCCCTGGATGACCCATAAGTACCACACACCCAACATGTCTAAAAAAATACTGTGTTTTCTCTTACTTTTTTTATCCTCTTTATCTCAACTGCTGGTCCTACCTCCTATCTTTACACCAGAACCTAGGTATCAATATTAACTGCTTCTTCTTCAGTCCCCTTCATCTTATATCTAGTAGGTAACTACTTCCTATGTATTTGATTTTGTTAATACTATCTTTGAAAATAATGTAATTTTGTTCTGATAATAAAATGTTGATGTTTCACTATACAAATTTAGAATATAGGGAAAAGGTATTATTTTTAAAAAAATCTGTAATCTTATCCCCTCTGTAATCTTCTTATCATCTAGAGATGACTATTGTTAATATTTTGGTGTATATCACTATGCGTATGTGTACATGTAAGTCTATTTATATGCCTTAAAATGTGTGTATCTATATCTTTTTTAAAAAAATAAAAATGGAATTTTATTCAACATAGCAGCTATTTTTTAAATTTAGCAATGCATTACATATACCTTTTCCATATCTATAAAAAAATACTTTCTCTCTTCTACCCCTGCCTTTAGTTTAAGTCCTTGTCATCTGTTACCTGGTTTATGCAGTTGCATCCTAATATTTTTCTACTGTTAATCTTCCCCGCCTCCACCACCAGCTATTCCTGTAGAGTCTCAGAATAATCATTCTAAAATGGAAATTTTGGGCAAAGAATATGAATTGACAGTTCACAGAGAGAAAACAAAGCTACACATAAATATATGGGGGGGGGGAGAAATACAGAAATATTTCCCAGCTAAATTAACATCATTTTTACAATGATAGTCTGTTAGTAAAATTTTTCTCAAGAGTGAGATATATCAAAACACTTACTAAAACCAGTTTATCCTAAGGAATATTAAGGATATATGCAAAGACTCTGCTATGATGATGTTTATTGCGATGTTTCTTTTTCTCAGAAAAAATGGGAATAACTTAAATGTATGTCTTGATCCTAAGAGATGATGGAATTAAATGAATAGAAAATTTGGTTAAAAGTTATTCACAGCGGTACCTCTGTGGTACAGTTGGTTGGGCGTCCAACTCTTGGTTTCAGCTCAGTTGTGATCTCAGGGTTGTGAGATTGAGCCCTGTGTTGGGCTCCACACTCACCGGGGAGCCTGCTTGGGACTCTCTCCTTCTCCCTCTGCCCCTCACTACCGCATGCCCTCTTCCTCTGTCTTTCTCTCTCTCTCAAATAAATAAATCTTTAAACAAAATTTTAATTAAAAAAATAAAAGTTATTCACAACAATTATTTAAAAGACCATGTATATACAACATGTTAGAATGTTAAATGTTCTCTCATTTTCTTCATTTTACTTACACTTCTGATTTTTCTATCTTTCTCGTGTAGTATCTAATAAGAAATATAAGCCAAACATTGTTTAAAAAGAAGTCTAAAAAACATATTCTCCTGTATGGCAAATAGCAATGTAAATTATAGAACCCTTTTAGAAAGGTTTTGGCCATGTCTATTCAGAGCTATAAAAATATCTGTAATCACTAAGCAATAATTCTGTTTCTGGGACTTTATCCTAGGGAAAAATATCTAAAATACAGAAAGGAAATGTTTGCAAAAAAACTTTACTTGGAACATTACTTATAATGTGAAGAATTGTACACCTTTTGTCTTTGAAAATTATATCTTGTTAAGATTTCCAAGGCTGAGTCAAGAATCAGAAGTGAATATACAATTTCAATATAGGGAAATTGTTAGATGTGTTATGGCTCATACCCTATAGCCATTAAGAGTAATGGTTATGGGGGCACCTGGGTGGCTCAGTGGGTTAAAGCCTCTCTCTGCCTTTGGCTCAGGTCATGATCTCAGGGTCCTGGGATTGAGCCCTGCATCGCATCTGGCTCTCTGCTCAGTGGGGAGCCTGCCTCCTCCCCTCTCTCTTCCTGCCTCTCTGCCTACTTATAATCTCTCTCTCTCTCTCTCTCTGTCAAATAAATAAATAAATAATCTTTAAAAAAAAAAGAGTAATGGTTATGAAGACACACATTCCATGGGAAAACATTATGATATGTCAATAGATAAAATTAAATACAATATTCTTTGTAAAACAAAATTATAATTTACAAAAATAGAATATAGTAACCTGGAAATTGGGATTTTGAATAATTTTAAAAACTCATTTTCAAAACTTTTTATGTTGTAATTTTAAAATAAAATTAAAAGTTCAAGAAAAATACATCATATTTGATCGGTAAATCCTGCAGTGACCTCTTCCCTTCCCCGTTGCCTATAGGGTAAAACCTTCACCTACTCCTGCCTCATATTCTGTGCTCTCTGCCTCATATTCTCTGCTCAGTCTATGCTAGTTGCCAAAGCCTAAATGTATGTACAAAAACAAAAATAACTGCAACAAAGAGAAATCTTTAAAATTATGTTTTAGTAAGTTTCTATTATACATATTTTTGGTTTACTAAGTGGAGAGAAAGGATACAGATAATATATATGTAACTAGTAAATTATATGCTTGGTTCAACTCTCTATTATAAAGGCCAGATTGCTAAGTATCACTTAAGGGGTTAGAAGGATATTTATGGAAATCCTTTCTCTGGCCCTTCTCCCATCCCCTTCCAGCCTTTTTCTTTGAATGTGCTGTCCGATTGTGTCTAATAAGTCTGTGAAAGTAGAGGCAGTAAACAGGAAGTTATACCCTATGACTAAAAAAAAAAAAAAAGACACACATAAAAGGGGGCTTTGTAAAGTATAACAAGAGAAGCAGAAACATCTCAGTGAACTCTACTAAAGGAATATTTTTGAGAGGAGTAGTCAGAAGTCAGATCGATAAAAAAAAGATTATCTCCAAAGCTGGTGGAATTATTCTTTGGAGGTCATCAGGAAATCATGAAGTTATATACTTTCCAGTGTCTATACTCAGTTACATTCAATAATTCAATTGTATAATCATAGCCACTTAGATTCTGTCATTTCTTAACATTATGCCTTGTTATTTTCTCCTCCTGAATATCTTACTAGGTATATGTGGTTGCTATGAATATTAAGAAGGAAGCAGAGTCAAAGCCAAAAAGAGCAATGAAAAGTACTGATGATGATGATGATGATTACGGTACCATAGATGAACTACCACCAGATAGTTTAATAACACTTGTGCAGCCCGAACTGCCAACGCTCAGCCGCCTGTGGTTGGCAGCATTAAAAGACTATGCACTTTTGACTCTACCAGCTGAATTTGCTAGTCAGCTCCCCCCAGATGGTAAGTACCACATTCAGAGTTTTGCCTTTATGGAGTTTACAGTAGTAATTTAACAAAACGTAATTGGTGGAAGCTAGCAGCAATAATTAATAATACTATAGTATAACTTACCCACCTTAAATTTATAAAGAGAGTATAACCCCTTAAAATTAATTATTTAATTATTAATAATTTAATAATCTAATTTAAGATGTGGTAATGACATTTTAAATTTCTGTGGACTTAAACATGGCACTCTCTCACTTAGAGCATGTTCTCTGTAATTCAGATACAGCATTAAGCTCATTTGTTAACCCAAGCAAAAAGTTCTCACTGTTGTAGTAATAACTATGAGCTAGAGTACTTTAAATAACCATGCATAACAATTCACTATGCATAACTATGATGAAGTTGATTGCTGTGCTGACCGATGTATGCAAGGATGGGGGAGTCCTCAGTTTGGTAGTGAAAACAGGAGTTAAGGAAGAATGGCAGAGGAAGGGTGAAAGGGAAAGAAGAGACAGAGTTCCCTGGCTGGGGCAGAAAGAGAAGGTGACCAGGGTTTTTGGGAGTCTCTGGGGACAGTGAAGAGGAAGTCTGTGACTACCGGGTAGAGAAAGGTGGAAGATCCCCAGCAGCATCTGCAGTTGCAGAGAAAAGGCTGGAAACCCTAGCACTGGTGAGGAAGGCACAGGCCCTCCAGTTCTGCAGCTTCATGAAAGACTTACTTTTAGTGGCTTCGTAATAAAGAGAATCTCTGCCCAGATTGCTCTTTTGTATGTGCTATGATCTGAATTTCATGTCCCTTCCAAATTCACGTGTTGAAACCTAATCTCCATTGTGATTGGTATCAGGGAGCGGGGCCTTTGGGAAGTGCTTACTTAGGTCAGGAGGTGAAGCCCTCTGGGATGGGATTTGTACCCTTCGAGAAAAGACCCCACATTGCTCCCTAGCCATTTCCACCATGTAAGAATACAGGTATGAGTCAGAGACATGGCCCTTACCTGAGCATGGAAGCAGCCCAATCTCACACTCACCCCTTCCAGAACTGTGAGAAATAAATGTCCGCTGTTTAATAAGCCACCCAGTCTGTGGTATTTTGTTATAGCAGCCCAGATGGACAAAGCCCAGATGGATTGGAGGGATGGGTAAGTAATGAGAATTTTTAAGTTAGTTGTTGATGAATGGTTGACCACTTGCAATAAAAGTAATGGCTTCGATTGGCCTGACAATTTTACAGGTGGAGCATTTTATACTCCCGAGACTATTGATACAGCTAGACTTCACTACCGGAATTCATGGGCCCCGATTCTCCACGCAGTGGCACTTTGGTTAAATAGCACAGGATTTACATGTTCAGAGTCTGCAGAAGCAGCAGCGATACCTGGCTTACAGAAACGTGCTACACCCGTCAATTTAAACCAGGCATCGGGAGCAATTTCTGGTGCTAAATCTTTGCCAGAAATTAACAAAGACAGAATGCATCTGATTTTAGGTAGGTGTATCACATTGGTGTATTTCAAGATGTATCACTTCTGAAATTCTTATCTGTAGGGAAGAAAAAATTTCCTTCTACTTCTGTAGGTTCTGTGGCTAGCCTAAGAATTAAACTGATATAAGACAGATTAACTGGAGAAAAGCATACAGATTTACTATTTTCAACCTAAAGTAGCCATTAGGCCCAGAAACTTTTATGCCATTTTACACGAAGAACAATAAATTGTAGGGATGTGACTAGACAAAGGGGTTTTGGGCCGGGGGCAGTAAATTGTGGGGCAGGGATTAAGAAATATATGGGGGAAACTAATTTTAGTAGGTTTGTTTGTACAAGTCTATTTCAACACTGACTCCCAGTCTTCTCTTCCTGATACGGAGAGGGCACCTTTCTCATGAGAAATTTTATGACCTGCTTTTAGGTGGAAAGGGGTCAGAGAACCTTTACTGCATCTGCTGTTCATCAAGTACCTTCAGCTGAAAATAATCAATATGCCAACGAGGCATATTTTGATGTGGCATGTTCTGAACTTCTTCAGATCTTTCATTTTAATGCTATAGAAAAGTTTTATATACCACAGTCCAGAGAAGGAATAATAAGAGGAGGATTTTTAAAGCAAATTTTCTAAATTGTTAACTGAATTTTTAATAGAAAAAGTTAATTATTAAAAACTACTCAAAATTTTTGCTGTCGTGTTCACTCACAGTAGTGAATAATTTTCAAGGAAAAAACTGCATTTTTCTTTTTCAATGGCAGATTTTCTTTTTATTTGACACTTAACAAATTGTCCTATGAGGAAATAATAAAATGCAAAGTTAAAGCAAATTTGAATAAATCTCAATTTATAATTACTTTATAGATGCTCTTCTAACATTAATATATTATAGATTCTAATGAGGCTCTTAAGCAATTTTATATTTTCTGGGAGGGAAGAAGAACACAGTTGGTAAGGTGAAATTATAGGTGTTAAAGTAGTAATCTATAAAAGAATAGAGGAAAAATAGAGAAAAAATCTGATGTCAGAGCAGCAAAGTATTGTATAGTGACTAACGTGTGTTTTTATTATGTACATCACAGGTGTGAGCATACAGTTCCTTTGTTCCCCCAGACCTGAGGAGCCTATTGAACATGTTACAGCATGTCTACAGGCCTTACACACCTTGCTTGATTCTCCTTATGCCCGAATTCATATCGCCGAAGATCAGGTACAGTATATTTTTTGAACAGATAATAAATTGTATGCTTTGTTTTCATCATATTTATCTTAAGATTATTTTCTCCCATATGAAATAAATATATAGTAAGTATTCAGTATTTTGACTTTATTGTGAATGTTGGATGACTAGGCACAGCCAGTATAGAAATAGTCCGTATATCTTCTTAGATGTGTTTATTGGTAATCAAGTAAAACTAAAAATTAAGGGATGCCTTCAGTCCCAGTTAATGATTCTACTGATAAAGGGCTGAAGTAATTTATAAGGCTATTAAATAAATTATACTCCTTTTAAATGTTTGATAAAGTTTTATCTCTCATTTAATGATTTTTTTTTGCACTGGCTCAACTACTCATTAAACAGTTTAATAAATTGCTTTTTCTAATTTCTGTATGTAATATTTGGAGGATTTTATTCATGTTACAGAACCAAGCTACCAGTGGATTTGTTATGCTTCTTTTTAATTAGAAATTCTTTTCTTTTCATAATAAGAACCATCTTTTTTGCTCACCATCACTACGATGTGGGGTAATTTTCCATAAAACACAAACAAACAGATAAAAAAGAAAGTTGCTAGCATTCATATATCAAAATTAGTTGTGCACATGGTGCTGACCAAAATCAAAATAAAACAAAGCATATGCTTTGTGATGACAAGATTCACTCACTGATGAACTCTTCTTATACCCCAGCCTTGCAGCTTGAAGCTGTTCCTCAGCTAAACTATAGGTTACTGTAAGAAATTTCCGGTTTTTATAAAATTTAAAATTTAATTTATGAATGAAGAGAGAATACTGTGTTTACACTCGCTCATTTTTTTTTTAACATAATACATCCCCACCCAACTACCTAGCTATTTTTTGGACTCAATAATGTCTTGTTTATCCCAGCACTGCTTTACACTTGGATGGATTATATTTTTTTTTTCTGAGTTGGATCCTATAATTTCAAAATCATCAGTATTGTATTCATTCGCCCAACAACTTTTACTCTGTGTCTCTCCTGCATCAGACACAGTTTGAGGCTATAGATATCAAAAGTGGTCTCCCTGTATCTGGATTGGGGGATCAGGATGGTATGATAAGTGCTGAGTGAGTTGTAAAGGTACGTAAAGGTCTGATGAGAATAGAGGAGAGGAGCTCTGACAGAAGGACTGGCTTCTCAGAGGAGATGAGGGTTGGATTAAATCTGAAAAGCAGAATTAGTGAGGCAGCACAAGAGGGATGGGTTTTCCTCTCTGGGAGAAAAGCAAATCCAAAGACAAGGAGGCGTGAGAGAACATGACAAGTTCAGGGACACTATTGCCATTTATTATAGCTGAGACAAATGGAGCATGTGGGAGTTGTTAGGAATTAAGGCTGCACGACAGGGGAAAAGCCAAATCATGAAGATTCCTGTATGGCATGTGAAAGGTTCAAAATCTGTCTTAAAAGTGATAGGGAGTCATTAAAAATGTTAACATAGAAGAATGACCTGATTAAACTTGTATTTCAGAACATGGTATATATAGAATTTGATCACTTTTATCGACCTTGTGAAATTGGTCTATAAGAGATTACAAGGGAGGCAGGAAGGCCAGTTAAGAGGTTCTTTTCATTTTATTTCTAGAGAAATAGTGAGTTACACTGGCCTAGGAAAACTGAATAAAGGAAGAAAAAAAGAGGGCCAGGACTGGAATGTGAGGGTATATTACAAATAGCAAATAAGGATGGAGATGAAGGAAATAAGTCAGCGCCGGAGACTACTAGAGAGGTAGGAGGAGAACTAAGAGAGAACAGAGTTACAAAGGCAGGGAAGAGTTTCAAGGACAGACAACAGTTTCAAAAGAACCAGAATCCAATATATAAAGACAGAAGAGAATCCGGGAAGGTTGCTAGCGACCTCAAACAGAGAATTTTCTTAGGCGGACAGAAGCCAGATTGGGGAAGAGTGAGGGATGAATGAGGGGTGAAGGAACTGGAAGCATCTAGGCTGGGACCAGAGGAAGCACGACAGAGGTAGAGGACACAGGGACAGAGAGAAGTTTCTGAGAGGATTTGGGAGGGGGTTGGGAATTAGACAGGCAAGCCCTAAGTGTTTTCCTTATACTGGGAGAGGAACCCACCTAGAGAGAGAAGCTGAAGACATAGGGAATACAGTCAACATCCTTGAAGACTCCTTGGGAGGTCAGATAGGATAGGACAGGAAGCAAATAAGGAAAGATTAATCAGCCTTGGGTAGAGTCTGGACACTTGATCTTAAGGAGAGAGGTAAACGTGGGTTTGGTTATAGTTAAGTTTTTTTTTCCTCTTTGAAATTTGAGGCAGGTTCCTTGGATGGGTTTGATGTGGGGCAGGTTCATTGGATGGGTTTGATGTGGAAGACTGTAAGAGGCTTAAAGTGAGTGGTGAAAGTTTGTAATAATTGCTGAGATGAATGGGAGAGGGACTTACTGGAAGTACCTAGTATCTGCAGTAATTTGTTGACTGAAAACGTGTTGGGATAGAATATGACCATTTCTCAAGATTGTTAGATGTTCTTATTTGTTACAGAGTCAACTATATTAATTTTAGCTACCAAATTGATTTATTTTTACATGTATATTTTCTTACATTGTAATAACATAAATTTGTCCTTTGAAATTAAGATTAATTAAATTCACCTGTATTAATTTATACTAGCTGATTGGTGTTGAGTTGATAAGTGTTCTGCACCGCCTGCTGTTGACCTGGAACCCACCCTCTGTTCAGCTGCTGGTCACTGGGGTCGTACAACAGATAGTAAGAGCTGCTCAGGATTATCTGCAGGAAAAAAGAAACACTCTAAGTAAGCACTAGAAATTATGCTAACATGGAAGTAGATCTTATTTGTACTCTAACTTTTTAAGTATCAGTGCCAGGAAGTTTTTAATAAAAAATGTCATAGATGTAGAAGATTTGCAATTGATTTTGCTTTCATTAGGAAGAACCAAATGAGGGTTAGTGGTACAGTCAGATAAGTATCTGACTCTTGGTTTCAGCTCAGGTCATGATCTCAGGGTGGTGGGATCAAGCCCTATGTCAGGCTCCACTCTCTTATGGAGTCTGCTTAAGATTCTCTCTCTCTCCCTCTGCCCCTCCTGCTTGTGCTCTCTCTCTCAAATAAATAAATGAATCTTAAAAAAAAAAAAAAAGAACCAAATGAAATTGCTGGTAGTCAACTATTTTTCACCTTCCGAAGTGTCAACTTCACATAGTTCAACCTAACATATATGTTCCTCATAATATGAAATACATTCCTAATAAAAATACCTAATAAAAATTTTTGAAGTTAAAAAATGGATTGTCCTTGGGCGCCTGGGTGGCTCGGTGGGTTAAAGCCTCTGCTTTCAGCTCAGGTCATGATCTCAGCGTCCTGGGATCGAGGCCCGCATCGGGCTCTCTGCTCAGCAGGGAGCCTGCTTCCTCCTCTCCCTGTCTCTCTGCCTGCCTCTCTGCCTACTTGTGATCTCTCTCTCTGTGTCAAATAAATAAATAAAAAATCTTTAAAAAAAATGGATTGTCCTTTACTTTTAAGGAGAGGTCAATAAACAAAATTATAGCAAGGCAGAGAATTATTCTGGGAAAGACACATGTTGCCAGTTAGACATTCAGTTGTAAATTCTTTTAAAAGAATTTCTCAAGTATACTTACTATATAGTTTTATCTACTCTGTGCCATTAATTTTTTTTTGGAAATTTTACCAAATTTTCTTTCACCCAAGATGAAGATGATATGGAAAAAGAGTTGTGTCCTATAATAGGAGAAGGTGGTGACAGCGGTGGTCTTGTTCCTGGAAAATCTCTTGTGTTTGCAACTATGGAGCTGTTGATGTTCATTTTAGTACGGCATATGCCACATCTCAGTACCAAGATGTCGGATTCACCCAGTCACATAGCATCCAAAACTCGACTGTCAGAAGAAAGTGCTCGTTTGGTCGCAGCCACAGTTACCATCCTCTCTGATTTACCGTCCCTTTGTTCACCTGCTGGTATGGTATTAATCAGTGTTTGGAAATGCATTCTATTACAAAAGACAAAGATGAGCTTGCCTTTGATTTTAAGTGCTATTGTAACTTATTTTCCTCTTAAATCTCAAGTATAGAAGGAGAAGGTAGTCTTTTATGGTGTCTTGACCTTTAGGAGGCTATAAAGATTAAGGATTTAAAAAACCCAAAACTTAAGATGTTCTTCAGATACATGTCAGACAAACTTCAGCAAGGAGGTAGAACCACAGCTTGAGGTAAGGCACTGGACATTCACAGATAGACATATGGTGGGATAACTAAACCTGTTAGTTTCTGATCTGTTTGCCACTCTTGAGTAACTGGCAAACTGGAAAACCATCAGGTGAATGTGACCACCAACTCTTAGGAGGAACTAAAGAAATTACAACTGCAAAGATGATAGTTGTCTGCAGATATCTGAAAAGTACTGGGTGGAAATGTTGACTTTCCCTCTATTTATCTGGAAGTGAGAAATAGCATCAGGAGTATAAAGGTAAATTTCAACCCAACACAGGCTTATAGATGTGAAAATAATGAGTTCTCTGTTGCTGGAGCTTTGCAGGCCAAGCACAATGGCAGTCTGAGAAAGTGTTGAGCATCTTCCATGAGGTGGGAGGTTGGATTCAATGACCTCAAAGTTCTTTCAGCTACAAATGCCAGGATTTTTTCATTTCTTCTTTGCTTACCCATATAGTCTGTTCATCATTTTTCCCTGCTTGGTTAAGGCTGACTTGAGTACGCTAAAGATTGATTACATGTCTTATAATTGCTACCAGATTCATCAAGTTGCTCAGATAGTTATCAAAGTATACGGTAGTGCTTCCCTTCCGTTTTTCTATCTTTTCTCATTTTCATTTTGAAAGGCACAACGTATTAAATAGGTGAAATATTGGAACAAATAAAAATAAGGCTAGTTGGAAAAAGATAAAAAATATTCTGTCTTCTTTAAAATAACTTGCTACTTCTTCACTTTCTTTTCCAAACATTGAGTTATAGTAATAGTAATGCAATAAATTTTGCATAACAACAAGGGAAAAAATAATATTAAACCACAATCAATTGTAAAAACAATCGAAAGAACTGTAATATGTAAACTGAGTAGTTATGAGGTAATCTGATTTGTTTTCAATTCAGGGTGTATGACAATCCTGCCCACGATTCTGTTTTTAATTGCAAGAATATTGAAGGACACGGCAATAAAGTCTGCAGATAATCAGGTTCCTCCTCCAGTCAGCGCAGCGCTTCAAGGGATTAAAAGCATCGTGACACTATCGATGGCCAAGACTGAGGACACTCAGAAACAGTGGACAGCTCTAATTCGCAGCACTCTTGCATGCATCCTGGAATATTCTCAACCAGGTAATCTAATCAGGGCTTCAAATCCATAATCTATCTGTTTGTCAATAACTAATTGAGCTTGTCCAAAAAGTGCTTTTTAACACCAAATCGACCCAGAGAGGTGTTTTAGTCACACCTTGCAGAAAGGAACTTTAGTACTCCTTTCTGGGTATTGACTATAAGTATCCTTGTCTTAGCACTTACATTCATGTTGGAGGCTCGCCCACCAAAAAAGGACAGAAAATTTCAGAAAATATACTCAGAATCAAATTGATATGTGTTAATATATTTGTTTGCTTTATATGTTTTCTCTTTAATAAAAATAATAAAATCGTTGAAGTATCTGTCACCACCCCAGCTTATCCTCAAATGAAACCACAGTCTTGATTTTGATGTTTCGTTCCAGAAGTACTTATATATGTAAATAAATATACTTCCTGTATTAATAAATATAGGCATATATTAATATATACTAAAATACATGTATATATTAATAAATGTATGTATGAATTCTATATCGACTGAGATAGTCATGAGAAATATATAGTATTTCTTTTGTGGGTTTTTTTTTTTTTTAAGATTTTATTTATTTGACAGAGAGAAAGCACAAGCAGGGGGAGTGGCAGGCAAAGGGAGAAGCAGGCTCCCCACTGAACAGGGAGCCTGATGCAGGACTCGATCCAGGATCGTGACCTGAGCTGAAGCAGATGCTTACCTGACTGAGCCACCCAGGCGTCCCTCTTTTGTGTTTTTAAATTTACATAAGGAATGTCATAGTATTTCATTCTACCTTTACACTCTCACTCAAGAATAAGGTTTTTTTGCATGGAGCACTGGGTGTGGTGCATAAACAATGAATCTTGGAACACTGAAAAAAAAAAGGTTTTTTTTGAGCTATTAGTGTGTACATATAAAACTCTCATTTATTCCTTTTAACCACTATTGTTGCCATCACATGAATTTTTCAATTACTATTCATTCCCTTCTCATTTGGTATTTTTGCTGTTTCTGATTTTTTTCCCCATTATAAAAATTGCTGCCATGAAAATCCTTATAAATTCTTCATGTACTTGTGCTATGAGGTTTTCTGGGGTGCCCCTAGAAGCAGAATTGATGGCACATTTTAATTTTAATTTTATCAGACATGGCCAAATTACTCTCCAAAGTAGCCACATGAATTTACACATCCACCAACAGTGTATGATAATCTCGGTTTTTCCATGTCCTCACCAATACTTGGTATGTCAGACTTTTAAATTTTGCTATTGGGGCGCCTGGGTGGCTCAGTGGGTTAAAGCCGCTGCCTTCGGCTCAGGTCGTGATCCCAGGGTCCCGGGATCGAGGCCCACATCGGGCTCTCTGCTCAGCGGGGAGCCTGCTTCCTCCTCTCTCTCCTCTCTCTCTGCCTGCCTCTCTGCCTACTTGTAATCTCTCTCTCTCTGTGTCAAATGAATAAATAAAATCTTTAAAAATAAATAAATAAAAATAAAATAAATTTTGCTATCTGATGGGTAAAATGTATTATCTTATTGTTTTAATTTGCATTTCTCATTTTCCTAGTGAGTATAAGCATTTTTCATGCTTCTGTTTAATTTTGGGGGAAATGCTTATTCACATTTTTGTCCATTTTTCTTCTGTGTTTGACTTTTTCTTTCATTGTATTTCTGTTATAAAGAAAATGTCAGAGGACTGAAAACAAAGAATAATTAAAGATTTGTCATGTCACCTATCACCTAAAACATGTCCACTCTAAGACTGTGGAGCAGGTCCCTAAATCAAGAGATCAGGCAGTGAAACACACAAATTGCTTAAAACAGACATTCATCCACATGAGAATATAACACATGATAAGAGCATATTCATTATTCCGCAAATGGTTTGTGTCAGCTCTTTGAGATACCAGTTCCTGTTAGGCCCTCACCTTCTGCCATGACTCAAAATCAATACCAGGGAAATTAAAGTGGTAATGTATAATTTTAAAAATAGTTAAGGAAAACATATGTAAAATTTTTATGTAAGAATGGCGAAGGAGTATGTAAGTGTAAGAATAGAAAATATCAATGTATTAGGCTATATAGCAATTAACTTCTACCTGTCAAAATATCTTACATTAAAAGACAGCTGAAAAATTGACAGTAGTATTTATTGTCAGTGTTAATATCATTAATGCACAAAGAAGTCTTATAAGACAAACATTTAACACCCAATAGAAGAAAGAGGAAAGGAAGGAACACATATTGGTAAAAAGGAGATAGAGGTGACCACCACACATATAAAGAAGTCAGCCACATTATTATGTAAGCAAAGAAATATAAACAAAAACAAAGTAATATAAAATTTTTTCTTGTAAAATTGATGTTTTTTTTTTAATGTGATGGTACAGTTGGAATTAGTACCAAGAGAACATTTCCATACTTTATTGAAGGGAGTTTAAAAATGGTTTAAACTTTCAGGGAATTAATTCTACAGAATGTATAAAGAGCCTTGAAGGGTTCATAATGTTAAAGGTCACATATCACAGTCTATTTTACAATAATGAAAATATGTGATAAATATAACTACCTGGCAGTGGGGAAAATTATAAAATATATGACTATATATTAATTTGGGTTACATATCCTTTATACTGATTAAAAATCATATTTGTAAATAACTACATATAAAAAAAAATTACCCCAAACCGGAAGAAATTCAACCAGAACCTAAAAATTAAACTGTCCCAGGATGCCTGGGTGGCTTAGTCGGTTGAGCATCCAACTCTTGGTTTGGCTCAGGTCATAATCTCAGGATCCTGAAATGGAGCCCTGAATCAGACTCCATACTCAGCATGGAGTCTGCTTGAGATTCTTTCCCTTCCTCTTCCTCCCCCTCTACTCCTCCTTACCCCCTGTGCTTGTTCTGTCCTTTCTCTCTCTCTCTCAGATAAATAAATAAATAAAATCTTTAGAAATTAAACTGTCACCAGATGGTAGAATGCCAAGTTTTATATTTTTCCCTAGACCATTTTTATATTGTTAAGCAATGACCGTGTGTTATTTTTATTACCTGAATTTTTTAAATACTAATTATTTGGAAGAAAAGCTTTTAGTTTTATTAATGCTACTGAAACTATTTTAGCTTATCATGAGTTAATGTTTTGCTTTTTAAAGAAGGTTTTTAACAAACTAAAGAAATGTTAAATGCCATATTTATATATGTATGTATATGTATATATGTGTAAATAGGTAAATAGATACTAATAACAAAATAAGGAAATAGTTAAGAATTTTTTTAAGAATATAAATATTGTTTTAATTTTCATGGGGCAGTTCCATAGTCAAAAATCATACATTTTTCCAATTGTCAGTTATATGGGAAGGTTTTGATATTTTATCAGTCTTGTTCATTAATACTCAGTTAATTTAAAGGTATGATAAGAAAATTAACTTGCCTACGATATTGTGTCCAGAACTGAATTCTCAGGAGACAGTCAGTATGAAGTGGGGTCAAGGCCACAGGTATTATTTGTGTAGTATTTGTAAGCAAGGCAAGCAGAATCCCTTGTTCTACAAGGGAAGTTTTATAATAGGGAATTTTTATTTAGGAAGTCACATTTCCTAGTGTGAAATCCGAGACTTCCACTTAGAAAAAATGTGCATATGTATGTACATGAACACGCGTATATAAGTCTCCTTGAGGACAGTGTATACTCTTAAGATTGCTGCCATTTTTCTTCATTTTTCAAAAATTCTCAATTTTGAAATAGATTTCAAACTTTTTTTATTTCAAACTTTTTAAAATGTGAAGTACAGTATGCCCTTCTAGATTCGTCAACTGTTAACATTTTGCAATGTTTTATTACTCTATAATCTGTATGTTATTATTAATGTCATTGTTAATTTTGCTGAGCCCTTTGAGAATACACTGAAGTCATGACTCTTTACTACTAAATGATTCAGAGATTTCCTATGAACAAGAACATTCTCTTGCATAATTACAGAAGAATTATCAAATGTAGGCAGTTTAACATGGATACAATGCTATTACTGTTCTGATGCAAATTTTACCAATTGTCCTAATAATGACTTTAATAGAACATTTTTCTTTTTATCCAGGATATAGTCCAGGATCATGCATTGTACTTAGTTGTCTAAATGCTTTAGCCTTCTTTAGTCTGAGGCAGTATCTCAGCTTTTTTTTAAATCTTTCATGATATTAATATGTTTTTTTATAATATTAATATTTTTTAAAAGTACAGACATCTATTTTATAGATTGGTTTTCAATTTGGAGTTGTATGTTTCTTTTTCTCATGGTTAGGTTCAGGTTATGCCTTTTTGGCAGGAATAGTATATGAGTATTTTATGTCTTTCTCCGTATATCTTATAAGGAGGCAAATAATGTTGCTTCGTCCCATAATTGGGAATGTTAACTTTAATAACTTAAGATGGTATCTGCCATATTTCTCCACTACAGAGTTGATGTTTTCCCCTTTTACAGTTAATAAGGAATTTGTTGGGAGATAATTTGAAACTCTGTCAATTATCCATTCCCCATCAAGCTTTCGCCCACTGTTTTTTGGGGGTTTTTTGTTTGTTTTTTAAGTAAACCCTACCCCCAGCACAGGGCTTGAACTCATGACCTTGACATTGAGTCTCATTCTCCACTGACTGAGCCAGTCTGAGCCCAGTGGTTTTAACATCTGTTGTACTTAAACCAGTTATTACTGTGATGATGTCAAAATGATAATTTTCTAACTTCTACCTTAATTTACTTCCTTTTACATTTATTAGCTAGCATTTCACAGAAAGCTTTTTCTTTGCCCTTATTTTTTACTTTTCTTATGTGTTTATTATTACTATCAGTACAGACTTGTGATCCTTTTTTTAATTCAATGGGTCCATTATTATTGTTTTGACATACCCCATTATTTCTTGTGCACATTTTTACTTTCTTGCACCAAAGATATAGCAGATTTACCTTGTATTTTTCCTATTAGTGTTCTGGTTCCATCACCTCTCCAAAACAGCCCTGGTTTCTTTTAATAGAAAATAGTATTTAAATTGCAAATCTTAATTTAAAAATAAAGTGTTAATTTTCCAACAAAAAATTGCTTACAGTGTCACAAACTTGCATTAGAAATTGTTTTAATTTCACCTACGATAATATTCCTAATACGGAGTTCTCAGGTTTTTAACGGGCATGACTTAGATTATTGTAGATTGGCTAAATCCATCAAATTTTATATCTTTTTTTTCTTTATGTTAACAGGCTTCTTTCTATGATTCTTTTTTTTAAGATTTAATTTTTTATTTATTTGAGAGAGACAGAGAGTGTGGGGGGGTGGGGAGGAAGGGCAGAGGGAGAGGGAGAAGCAGACGTCCCACTGAGTGGGGAGCCCTACGTGGGACTCGATCCCAGGACCCCAAGATCATGACCTGAGCCAAAGGCAGATGCTGAAACGACTGAGTCACCCAGGCACCCCTCTGACTATTATTCTTACCTCATTCTATTTTTTGCAAGTACCCTAAATACTATATAATGTTAGTATATCAAATATATATGTTCATAATTTTGATAAATTACTGATTATCATTGAGTATTTGCTGTTTCCAAATTAGTCCAAATTCATACTTAAAGAATGGTAGGAAGTTCAGCTGTGGAAGAAGTGATAATGACAAAATAGTTTAGGTCTCTTATTTTATATATTTAATAGTAGCTTTCTTTAGAATAAATATAGATTATTTCCTGTATTTCTAATTACATACTGTATTTCCATTAGGTTGTATTTATTCCCAAATAAATGATTGCAATAGAAGTTCTTTAAATTATAAGAATACTGTAATCAAGAAATTGTGCAAGATTTTTTTGATTATGGTTGTGTAAAATGTATAGATTTCATATTTACTGAATAGAAAGGCTTTATCACTAACAAAGTCTACTCTGGACTTTTAAATTACTTAGAATATCTTATAATCACTTAACTTTGTTGGAAGGAAAGTATTTGGAAACTTTTGATCCATCTAACCTACAAAGAAGTTATATAACTTTTAAGTAATTTTATATTACTGTGTTATCTTTCATTCAAATTTGCTTTCCCTTATAGAATTCTTGTTAGGACTTATGCCTGAATTTTTTCAGTTAATATTATACCATCCAGAAAAACAAGAAAAAGGACTTCAATACAGGACTTATGATAAAGTATTCCTCTTTCCTTAGTAGTAGTTGAGTTCTATTCATAAAATTGTTTATGGATTGTATTAGATTGAGGCACACACTGCTATAACTGTCACTGGGGAGAGAGGGTTATTGTTCAAGATTGGAATTCCAAAACATGTTGGAAACAGCACCTTACTTTCCTATTTCATATATTTCAATATTATTCATGTATTTCAGAAGATTCCATGCCTATGCCTGATGAAGTAAGCATGCTAACAGCAATTGCACTCTTCCTGTGGTCTGCTAGTAGTGAAATAATAGGAGTCCAGTCATTACAGAATGGCTGCATGAACAGATTTAAAAATGCACTGAATTCATGTGACCCATGGGTAAGTTACACTTGAACAGAGAGGTAAACCCACTTTATCAGTAAAATTTCAGGTTGATTCATTAAAATGGGTGATAACATCATATGAAAACCTAAATATTTGTTATATGGCTCTTAAATAGAAAAGCTGGGAAAGATCACTTAGTTTAAGCACTAGGAGATGTGTGTGTGTGTGTGTGTGTGTGTGTGTGTGTGTGTGTGTGTGTATTTACACCTGCAAAAAATTCTCGAGTATCTAAAATAGTTGATTAACTCTGGCTGAGGTTTTGCATGAGTCTATGGTTATATTTTTCGCAGTTTATTTAATGGCACCAAAAGCATTGAAGAATAAATTTATATTATTACATGTTTTGATGAACCTGTTGGAAACCAGTTTTTCTAGAAGATAAGTTTTTTTGGCTTCTCAATGTCAAAGTCTAAACTAATGATTCTCAAGCCTGTTGCATAGGAGGAAAAAAAAATCAGCTTAATAACATGATTCCTAGACTCTGCTGCTGTCTTCCTGAATCATAAATCTGTATTTTGAAAACATTGCCCAAGTATTATGTCCAGCAAGGTCTGGCAACTTCTCTTCTACCAAAGTGCTGAAACAGCTTTATTCCAGTATTTGTCCCATATGGTGATGGACCTTCCTTTTATCCTTCCTTCCTTTTTTTTTTTTTTTTGGTTTTTGGTTTTTGTTACTATGAAGTCTTTTTAAACTAAAGTGGAGCCAGTGAGATTTTACTTTCTAGGCCTGGAAAACTTAAATTGGCCTAAGCAGTCATTTCCAGAGAATTCAAATGAATTTGAGTTGTCTAAGCAGTGTATTTTTATAGCATTGTTTGACATCATTTAGATATTAGCCTTCCTTACTAAATGTGTTAGGTTAAAATGGAAGGGACAATTGTCAAGCAGAGAAAAAAATTAAAAACATAAATTGGAATTCCTGGTTTATAACTTCTTCCACACTATAGAAATAATTACATAAGCTTGGTAATTTGGCAGTTACCATATAAGAGATATTTTTAAAATTAATTTCAGTTAGGTTTTTTTAGTTAGCTTATTGGAAATTTCATTATTCTAACTTTATTTCTATAAATAGAAAACGGTATTAATTCATCCCACAGTTTTATTTTCATCGTGCAGTGTCACATCTTTTCAGCATATATTAAGTTGCAGTGTGATTGTACAGCAAATGAAAACTATCACACATGTTAATTAATAAAATTATTTTCTTATGTAGGTACAAGCCAAGTGTTACCAGCTTCTCCTCTCAGTCTTCCAACATTCCAATCGTGCCCTTTCAACTCCATATATCCATTCCTTAGCTCCAATAGTGGTTGAAAAGCTGAAAGCTGTTGAAAGAAACAGACCAGCCAGTAGCACAGAACTTTTAGCTGTTCAAGAAGGAATCAAAGTTCTGGAAACATTAGTTGCTCTTGGGGAAGAACAGAACAGTAAGTATTCTTATAAAAAGCCAGTAGTCCAAAATGAACTGTATTCCATTCATAGATAGGTAGATAGGTAGATATCTTACTTGATATTGGACACAGCCTATTGCAACAATAAGTTTACTAAGGAGTGGTAACTATCTGAAAGCTTAATATTTTGGTCATGCTACTAACATAATGTACTGAGTTTATTTATATTCATTTTTTTATGAGCAAGAGGTTAAAATAAATTACTGATGGCCTTTCAACACATTGATTATTTTTCTAGGGATGTACTCTTTGAGAATTAGGAAAAATGTGGATATTTAATAGGTTTATAAAAATAATTTATTATGGTATTCATAATAGAAGTACAGAAGCTTTATAAAAAATAGGATCAGATTATTATTAATACCAAACATCATTATTAAAATACCTCCAATTTTGAAATTTAAAAATTATTTTTATTTAATGGGAAGCTATCAGATACATCCATTTAATCAGAGATTTCCACAGCTCAATACCTTTTCCTCTTTATTTCCTTGATTTCATCATGATCTAAAATTTGTTTTTAAAAAAATGACTTTCAATTGTTGCAGAAAGACTTTACTTTTTTAGCTGGTACCTTAGGATTGAACATTGTTTCCAATTTTTCAAAACCATAAATGACTGAGATGAGTATACTTGTACAGATATCTTTGCACACATTTTTAATTATATCTACCAGATAAATTCCTTAATGTGAAATTACTGGGGGTTGAAAGGAATGTACATTTTTAGGACTTTTAATATATATGGCTAGATTACTCTCCAGATAACAGTTGCATCCATTTTTTTTTATTGTAAGTTTTTTCTTCTTCCCTTGGAAAGATTTTTACAGGAAATTGGAAAGGTAGTAGAGACTTCGAAAAGTTACTGTAAGAGCTTCCCTATAAAATAATAATCCAGAAGTGCCTGAGTTGTGTCTGACTCTTTGTTTTGACTCTGTCGGTGGTCTCAGGTCCTGAGATTGAACTCTGAGTCGGGCTCTGTGCTCTGTGCTTGGAGTCTGCTTGTCCCTCTCCCTCCCCCTCTGCTCTTCCCCCCCAACACACATGCACATGCACATACACACGTGCATGCTTTCTTTCTCAAATAAATAAAATCTTAAAAAATAATAATAATCCAGAGCTATGACAGTGGAAAAGCAGAAATGCAGAGGTGATTATGGAAAAAAAATTGATCTGACTTGATGAGCGACTAGTTATAGGGAGCAAGAGAAAGAGAAGAGCCAAACATGACTGTGTTACCAGGAAGAAACATGGAAGCAGTGTCAAAATTGGAGAAGTCAGGAAGAAGGACTGTTTGGGTGTTGATAAGTTTATTTGAAATTAGATATTAGATATGTTGTAACTGACGTCATGGCCTATGTTTGTGGCCATGGTGGCCAAAACCAAAGGTAAATGGTTGCCATCACATTATATCATATATGTTCATTCATTTATTCATTGATTTGATGTTATCTTCTGATGAATGCCATCATATCCCATTATTAGGACTCCTTTACCTTTGGTTTTTACATGCATTCGGCCTTAGATTTATCTTAATTTTTTTAAATGCCAATTTTACTATACCTCTTAAAAGTCCTCCTATAATACAAAACATCTGTTATCTCAGTGAAGCAGTCTATTAAAAAATGAAGAAACCATGATAATGCTTATTGGTGATATATCTCACTAACACTTAAAATTATTATATATAGTTGTATAAAATACAGTAATGTAATTCCCAGAAGGTAAATTTTCAGCTTTTAAATTTGTTTTATCACCCAGCTTTCTTCACATCAGTTACAAATGCTGTTTTTTTGTTTTTAACTTTATAGCATCCATTACAGAAATAGGCAATGAATGTTTTTTCACCCAACATCACCAGTTATAAGCTTAAGACATTGGAATTATATTTGAGTCTTAATTCTTGTTCATCATCTTCATTCAATCTGTTACTCAGAACTTGTCCTATCTTTTTTTGAAACTTCTCTGGGATTCAAGAGAATCTTTCTTCCTATTCTTGTACCTAATCATCTCATAACTAAATAGCTATAATAATTTCCTAACAGATATTCCCCATCAATTTTACCTCTCCTTTGTTTAAGAATCGTGAGTTTTAGGGCACCTGGGTGGCTCGGTCAGGTAAATGTCTGCCTTCAGCTCAGGTCGTGATCCGGGGTTCTAGGATGGAGCCCCACGTTGGGCTGCCCGCTCAGTGGGGGTCCGCTGCTCTCTCTCGCTCTGCCCCTCTCCTCCATGCATGTTCTCTCTCTGGCATGCCAGCTCTCTTTCTCTCAAATGAATAAAATCTTAAAAAAAAAAAAAAAGAATTGTGAGTAGTTTCCTTTTGGATTACTGCATCGAGTCTAAACATCCTTACTCAGTTTTCCAAACTTTATTCTGCTTCCCAATGTGTACCCACTACCCTGACCGGTAATTTTTTCACATGGCTTTATTTTAACCTCTGTATAGTCTTCAGTCTATTCGCACTCTCCTCAGGTATGTTTCTTCCCCTCATTTCTTCTTACACAAACAGATTTAACCTGCATCAGATCTCATTTCTTCAAGAAATGTTGCCCAATTACTCAGCCCCCTCTCATCTTTTCCTTCATACAATTTCTTTGGCAGTTATAATCAACCTTATTCTATGGCCTTGTGGTTTTAAGATAATCACTAACACTATAAAATCCTAAAGTATTCCTCCACTTTATGAGGCTTTTGAGGAACTGTATCTCAAATGTTCACCATAGGTTTTTAGTATTTGGTTCTTTGTTTGATGTGCTGGATACCCTTTTCAACTAGGCAGTAACAGCTTTCGGTAGAAATGAATTATGTATTTCCTAAAGAACCTAGCACATTTCTAGATACTTGGTGGGTACTTAAATAATTTATATTTTTTCCAGTTAATTAAGTGTTAAAACCAAAATCTGATGTCGAAAACCTTGTCTGCTTTAATATGCACAGTGTACTGAAGATAATTTCATATTTATTTGATAAATCATTATATTTTCTATGGAAGTTCTTATTATACAGTACTGTTATAATTCTGTGTGAGGGAAGTTGAGCTAAATCTAGCTAATTGGAGGATTCTTGGGACTTTTAAAATATCAGTTTGCTATCTTCTTCTGAAACTTTGTCATGGAAAAATATCCAACTGGTAAAAACTTCTGAGGGGTTTTCAAGGCAAAGGGTGTGTTTGTTTATTCATTCAACAAATAGTTATCGAGTGCCTACTACGTACCAGGTATGTTCTAGTCATGAAGTAACTACACAAAGATCCCTGCTCTCGTGGACCTTACATTGTAGTGCAAAAACAGAGACAGTGAACACCCTCCCAACCTTGGGTATATCTGTATCTATTTTATATATAAATGTAAAATTTTGTATAGTCAAGCATTGTGTACATATATCTATAATACATAATTTTATATAGAAGTGAAAATGGATATAACTATATTAATTTTGGATGTAGATAAAATAGATTCTGCATTAGGAAGGTGCTATGCAGAGAAAATTACAGCAGGGAATGAAGAAGTTCAGGGCCAGAATGGATTAGGGTTCTGGAAAGGTCTTATGATTGTTATCATTTTTTTTTTTGACATCAGTGAATGTTGTATTCCACATTCTGTATCAGGTACTTGCTGCTCCCCTACAACCTTGGCTACTGTCATTCTACAAAAATTAACAAATTAAAAGTGGAAATAATTTTAATTCTCTGTTGATTATCAGATACATATGTATATATGATGACTTTTTTAAAGAAAAATACCAGCTTTAATGAAATTTGTAATACAGGATAGAATTATTAATATGGGAAGACAAAGAGACTAGTAAATGGGATTAAACTTCTAAATAAATCTTGAAGGGCTTAAAATTTATGTCAACTAGATACAGGTTCTTGTGTTTTTAACCCTAAATTCTACATATTTGCTTCTTATTAAAATATTTTTCCCTCACTTATTGTGGGTTTTACTGTAGGGGGATGATAAAAATGGGAAATAGTTGTATTTCTATTTTTAAAAGAAGGAAATACCTAATTTTAGTTAAATAATAGTAAATTGCTGCTGTTCAGGTTTCTGTTTCCTACTCTATTCTCCCTATTCTGAAATACCCTGAAAAATGTCATGATCTTACTCTCAGAATACATTCCACCAGATGACAGTTGTAAAGTACTTACTCCTTTTTACCCTTTTAGCCAGTTGTGTTTTTTTTTTTAAGATTTTATTTATTTATTTGACAGAGAGATAGGGAGCACAAGTAGACAGAGCAGCAGGCAGGGGGAGAGGGAGAAGCAGGCTCTTCGCTGAGCAGGGAGCCTGATGCAGGGCTCGATCCCAGGACCCTTGGGATCATGACCTGAGCAAAGGCAGTCGCTTAACTGACTGAGCCACCCAGGCGCCCCTTAGCCAGTATTTTTTT